>LR749514.1:1669080-1695980 GCA_902729485.2 Mus minutoides
GCAAGAAGGCAAATGGGCTGTGTAGCTTGTGAATCCACAAAGCAGATATTTCTATACTATGAGGATTCAATTTTTATTTTTATGTTTTTGCTAGAATGAGAAGTGAACCCAGGGCCTCCGGCATGTTGTGCACATTCTCTACTGTTGAGCTATATATATATCCCTAGGACTTTCTCTTCCTGTTTTTTCAACTTTTTATTTGAGGACAGGGTCTTGCTAAGTTATCCAAGTTGTCCTTGAACTTGTAATATTCTTGTCTCAATTTCCTGAGTAGCTAGGATTACAGGCCTGTGCCACTAGGTCCAGCTAGTGGGATTTTAACAAGGCTTTGAGCACAGTCCCTGTTCAACCTAACCAGTCTCATGTTTTCCAAGCTTTCACCCACCCTGTCTCCTGGTGGAACCATTGCCCAAATGTTGGTCTCTCCTTTCTTTGCTCTACCTTGTCATTCAGGTCTAAGTCAAGTCTCACACCCATAGCTTGCTGTCCTACCTCCATAGCATCCTTCCCTTTTCCTGCCTAGCTGTAATGACATATCCTAGGTATTTTCATAAACCACCTCAAGTTCCAGGCCACGCTGCCAACTCCAGCACTCCATTTCTCTTTTAATCACTGTTCTTCCTTCAACACAGAGATCAGTGGGTACGACAGTGAAATATGTTCCCTGTGTTAGAAACTTAACCTGTAAATTCATGTGCTAATGGTATTTGGAGCTGGAGCCTTTGGAAGGTAATTAGGATTAAATAAGACTGTGGGAATATGGCTTCCACAGTGGCATTTGTGATTTTGTAAGAGGAGGAAGAGAGCAGTGAGCTGGGACACTAGATGTCTTACCATGCGATGTCCTCACCATGTCATGCTGAAGCATGATGGCCATCGCTGACATTAGCACTATGCTCTTGCACTTCTAGAACTGTGAGTAGAATAAATTTTATGAACTACTTATTCTTAGGTGCTTTATTATAGCAACAGCGATTGGATAAAGAGACTAGATGCACCATTTTAGTGCTACCAGTTGCTAAGCAAACTGCTCTTCCTCCTCTTCATGAGTGCCATCTTCCTCTCTGAAGTCTTTGCTGGCTTCCCAGAAACCTTCACTCTGAGCCCTACCTCACCTCTGCCTTCCTTCCGTCCACTCCCACAGTCTGCTTTACCTTCTTGGCTCTGCCTGGGTTCTGTCCTTAGCTGTACTTTTTTGCCCACCAAATTTTACCTTCAGACCCTGCACAGAGCTCCAGGCAGTGTGTCTAGGGACCAATGGGTAATTTCCATACATTTGCTCCCTGAGTATCTAAAGTTTGTCTCAGTGGTCAGAGCCATGTTTCTCTTCTTCTTGAACTTTTTTTTCCCCCTGAAGAGTCTCAAAATCCACCCAGTTTCCTGAGAGAAAACTAAAGTGTACTTCTATGTCCAACTTGTCACAAAAGGGAAATTAATTGTGCTTCAGTATGATCACCTGTCTTTAACAATCCAAAGAGAGAGTCCCAAGGGAGATGGAAAATTCTCAGTTGCATAATTAGAACAAATATTCAGACCATGGCCCCTGCCCATTGGTTACTGTCACACTGTCCCCTACCTTACAATTTACTCTTCAGATTTCTAAACACATGCTCACATCAGCCTCTGTTGCCTGGGCTCTATCTACCATTTTCAGTGAGTTTGTTTTGCAGGAAATACAGATTCTTGGGATGGTGAGATGGCTCAGCGGGTAAGAGCACCCGACTGCTCTTCCGAAGGTGATAAGTTCAAATCCCAGCAACCACATGGTGGCTCACAAACATCCGTAACGAGATCTGGCTCCCTCTTCTGGAGTGTCTGAGAACAGCTACAGTGTACTTACATATAATAAAAATAAAAAAATAAATCTTAAAAAAAAAAAGGAAATACAGATTCTTAACCTTGGGTCTTAACGTTGACTTCCTGAATCACAATCTGTGGTGTGAGGACAGCCATCTCTGTGTTAATAACACCTCAGGTGAACTGATATAGCCCAAATCTTGAGCACTCCCAGAGCCAGTGATGGCATGTGCACCTGAAAGCTATGATATGCCTGTGCTTTCAAGATTCTGCTCATGGTTCTCACCTCAGTGGAGTCACTTGCTTCCACTCTCTGTTCCCTCCATCCCACACTTTACTCCTTCCCAAGTTCTTATTCCTTATTCAAGATCCTACCCAGAGGCTACCTCTACACAGGGTATCCCATGAATTTTCTTTGCAGAAAAAATTGATCTTACCTTTACATTTTCCCCAGCACACCTCCTTGCACTATTTAAATGTTTCTCCTGTCTGGTGAGCATCTTTGTGTCTTTCTCATCAGACTGAGTTTTCATCTCACTATCCATGGCCTCACATAGAAAAGGCACTCACTAAGCTGACTTGAGGAAGGCACTATTTTAGATTCACTAACAAGAAAGGATGAGGTATGCTTTAGAGGGGTCAGATGTCTTATAGCTGGTGGCCTCTGTAGGCCCCCAGCAACTGTGTCATCCAACATTGGGGACCTTGATTTTGGAGACATACTAGGAGTAATAAGAATTCCCGATTGCCCTCAAGGTAGAATATTAAGGACTAACAGAGAGAATACCAACAGTAAAGTGATCTGAAGGAAAACTCAAGACCTCTCTTGCCCCATCCACCTAAGCTGGTAATGCAAAAGCTGTCACTCCAAATTTCAGAAGCAGGGAACAGCAGCTCCTTAGTTTTCTGATCTGCTGGGCTGACCGAGCAGGCTCTGGTGTGGGTGTGGACAAGGACTTGCAGCTGTGAGGCCCTTAGCTCATGCTTGAACCTTTGATTTTCCCCTGGTTGTTGTACCATAAACTGCATCCGGTGACAATTTCTGTTTAGGAGCATCACCTCCCACTGTGACAGTATTTGAAGATAGGACCATTATGTGACTTTCATAATAAATGAGTTAAATAAGGTTGAAAAAGATCACAAAGGTGAAACCCTAGTGCAACATGTCAGGAGTCCTGATTAGAAGAGAGCAAGGCCCAGGAAAGACAGGTTTGGTTTCCATGGCAACAAAGCTTTCTTTAGAAATTGTGGTTCCCAAGCAAGTGCCTCCTTTGGCCTGTGGGCCAAGGGTGAGGGATGGTTGTATGTGGGCACAAGAGAACTGGCCCCACCCATCACCAGCCCATAGCACCTGGCTCACTCCAGCTACCACATGGCTCTCCTCAGCTTCTGTTGCAGTTGTGGGCTGAGTCTCACCCTCCCTTGGGGGCTGCCCACTAGGGGGCTGCCCATTCGACCATACTGTAGTGAATCTAAGAACCACACGAGATGGACTTCTTTTTTCTTCTTCTTTCTTCTCTTGGTGGGGTTGGGGTCGAATCACAGGGTAAGGGAGGCAGACATGGGAAGACTGGGAGGTGAGCATGGTCAGGGTGTATAAGGTGAGAGGTGTATTCCAAATAATCAACAAAAGTACTTTTAAAAAGGAATCATGGTTCCCTGACTTGTGTTCCACTAAAGGTCTCAAAATACACACGGTTCTAAATACACATATATGCCCACAATCATCCTTCCCTACTAATTCTAGACCTTCACTTAGTTAAAAGATCAAAGAATTTAGATGTATTCAGCTTTCCCTCTCGGTTTAGGGGATTATTTCCTACTCTTGCCTCTTGCATCCTCCCTACATTCTGGAACTTCAAGCCTCAGGAAATCATTTCAGAAGAGAAAACATTCGCACTTGTAGCTCAACTCTTTTGGTGATCTCGGGAACCAGTCCTTGCAGAATCTGGAAGGACAGGAGGGCATGCGTACCTTATAGAAACCATCTAGATAGAAGCAAATACGCAACCCAAGTAAAACCTAATTTTCACTTTTGCCAATTAATAATTTTATCCTGGTGCATGCTAGAGGTGGAGATTACATACTGTGCTACTCTAGTAGGCTAGAGGAACACAGCTAAGAAATAGCAATAGGCATAATTGTGATAATTTCAAAGTTGGTGCTATATGATTTTTATCATATATAGAAGATGTCTATGACAATTCCAAGAAATTAACATTACTATTTTCTTTTACAGAAAAGGGTAAAAGAAGATCAGAGAAAATAAAGTATTTTCCAAGGTCATACTTACCCAATAAAGATCATTGAAGACAATTGACCCCCCCTCCCTCTTCCAGCAGCTATCAAAAGCCAATAGTTCCGGTGTTAGTGGTAGGATTTTGTGTCTACTCTCTCCCTTCTGCACCTCGAGTTTATCTGGCTGGGGCTTATGTGGATCTCCATGAGATGGAACCCATACCTGACACTGTTAAAGGGTCCAAGAACATGTGGCTAGATAGGTGATAGTCCCCAGGGGAGAAGCCAGTTCGATCACTCTACTGGTGTGACTTTTAAGTCCCCTCTTCTAATGTTATTGACTCCCATGAACCTTGAAGCTAGGGAAAGTATAAGTTGCTGATGCCTACTCCGACCTACAGGGTCTTTCACAATGCTGGGTCAAGACTGCCTTTAGGAGGAAGCCGGCAACTCATCAGGACCCATCTAATTGTTGTTCTGATGCCAGCCTGCAGGATCGAGCAGTGCTCGTTGGAATTCCCTTGTCTTCTGAGTACAGCAGGCTACTTCTCAGACAGCCTCAGTCAATGCCCTTTGGAGGGGGGACTGCCAGTACCTCCCTCACTGCCTGTCTCTGTCCCAGCGGGCTACCCATTCTTCCAGCCTCTTGGCCTACACGACTGTCCATATGGTTCATTGACAGCTTTATCCTGGGACACATCTTTTCCTTCCTGCTGCTGCTGTGGGAATCCTAAATTCCAGTTAGAGGCAAAAATATAAAACCTGGAGGAAAATCTACTTTTTTTTTTCCTCTCACAGCAAAAGCACACAGAATAATATTGTTTTGCCAATATTTTGTTATGAAAATTTGCAATTGTAAAGGGGCGTTGAAAAAAGTTCACAGCAAATTGCCCACACACAGTTGTGTTTAGCAGTGTGGACAAAGGCAACGCTCTTACTAGTGCCAGTCACTGAATTCGCTGGCATGAGTGTTGCTACTGTCAATAATTTCAAGTGACTTGGGAAAGATCTATGCAGAGTCAGCTCTTGGGACCCTGTGAGCAAGCGCAGACACATTACCTCATGCAGCTATGAGCTACATTCTACCAGAATACTTCAAGGTAAACAGTGGATTGCATGTGTGTCCTGCATTCTACCTGGCAACAGCCAGCCCATCTTATTTAGACACATTTCAATAACATTTAAAGTGTGTAGTTCTCTCTGAGAGATTCATCATGCATACTAACTAGAGTTCACTACTAGAAGCATTCTATAATGTAAAAATGGAATTTCAGTCAATTGTATATGTGCTAAATTTTGACAAGTCCATACTTCTGTGTAATCCAGTCTTTAACAAGATATGAAAGGATATCTTTGCCACATAAATCTCTCTTAAAATTTTGCCAATAAATACTTTTGGGTCTTTTAATACAAGCATTCACTGAAGCAAGGCTCATATTTGGCAGCATATTCTGCTTTGAGTGTGTTCTGATGCGCTAGCTCCAACTTACCCTTACCAGAATCAATGATCAGAAATCTGTTAACACATAGCTTTGGAAGAGATTCCGGGCCAGAACTGAGATCTCCAGGACCCAAAGTATACACCCATGTTGAGTCATGGTCCAAAGCATGTAGACTTCAAGCATAGGCTAAGCCCACACTCCCCAGGAAACGAAGGGCTGAGCAAGTAGCCTCGCTCTCCTCCCCACTGACTGCCCAACTTCCACACAAAATATATGTGAATCATTCTGATAATATCCTATGATGTAGTTGTCATCCGAAAGAACAAACTTTTCCCATCTCCCACCCTGGCTGGTTCTGACCACACTTTACTTGGCAATATGTGCATTTGGCTTCCACCTGTTATAACTCAAGAACAAAGTATCAGTCAACAGTGAAAAACAAAATCCAGAAAAAAAAAACAAGAAAAGAGAGAGAAAAGAATCATTTGCCTTCAATTATAGGGGCAATTTTAGAGTCAAATAATGAGAAGCACTGGACAGTATTTCCAGTGCTAAACCACAAAACTATATTCCAGATGAAGAAGAGTAAATGAGAATGGCTTGCCCAAAGGGCTGACATGGAAATTGTTTTCAAAATCTTTGATAGATGTGGGATATTAGGCATGATGGTGAGGGGACATATTCAAGAACTATTTAAATCATAATATTTTGCACATGCATCATAGTTTAGGGAGTTTTTGTTCTGATCATCTCAGTTTCCAGACATGGGAAAAGTGGATGGAGGTTACCAGAAGGCAGATTTCTTTAACAACTGGAGTTGTGTAATGGTTAAATGGGTGGTTGTTAGGAACTTCCAGGTTTCATGATTTCATGACCATATGACTCTCCATTGACAACATTTCCCAAACCGACTTTGGGTCATTCCTTTGTCAAGTCGAAATAAGACACCTAAGGACCTAAGGATAAGACAGCACTCCACAGTTTACTATTGTTTTATGGTTCATTGGGAAAAGTATATATATATTTGTTGTTGTTGTTTCTCGAGACAGGGTTTCTCTGTATAGCCCTGGTTGTCCTGGAACTCACTTTGTAGACCAGGCTGGCCTCGAACTCAGAAATCTGCCTGCCTCTGCCTCCCCAGTGCTGGGATTAAAGGCATGCACCACCACGCCCGGCAGCTACATATTTTTTTCTTACAGTCTCTCTTTTTTTAATACATCTACAGAATGATGCCTTTTAGTCTAGCAACATGGGAATAAAAAGCAACCCATTGATCTTCCCTCTGAGTCCAGCAGAGGCGGCTAAGGCCGCTAATGTGCTCTCCACAACCCAGGACATTAGGATCACCTCGGGGTTATGGGTGAGTGGAGCGCAGTGTTGGCTTTGAGAACTGAGGGGGCTCTGGTGCCAGTGGCAGCAGGAGCAGAGGAACTCCTCCCAGCAGGAGGCTGGGGTCTATTCCAGCTAGGGCCACCCCCACCATCTTCCCTCTGAGCCCAGCAGAGGCAGCTAGGGCCACTTGTATGCTCTCCACACTCCAGGACATTAGGATCACCTCAGGGTTATGGGTAAGTGGAACACAGTGTTGGCTTTGGGAACGGAGGGGGCTCTGGTGCCAGTGGCAGCAGGAGCAGAGGAACTCCGCCCAACCGGAGGTTGGGATCTCTTCTAGCCAGGGCCACCCCTGCCATCCTCCTTCTGAGCCCAGTGGAGGTGACTGGGGCCACTGTATGCTCTCCACACCCCAGGACATTGGGATCACCTCGGGATTACAGAAGAGAGGCAGCCTGCTGGGAGAGTTCTGACCCTAGAACTCAGGAAGTGGATCAGAGCTCCAGTCTGCTAGACACTGGTCTTGCAAGAGAAGAGCTTGCCTGTAGAGAGCGCTCTGATCACTGGATCTCTGGGGAGAGTTGGTCTACCAGAAGTGCTGTCAGAGGCTAACAGAATCACAGGGGAATCAAGTTCAAACCAGTGATAGCTTGGACATTAACATCAGAAATCTCCAGATGGAGAAAGTCAAATGTAAGAATCTCACTAACAGAAACCAAGAACAATGGGCATCATCAGAACCCAGTACACCCACTGCAATGAGTCCTGGATAGCCCAACATGCCTGAAAAGCAAGACACAGATTTTAAATCATATGTCATCATGATGGTAGAAGATTATAAGAAGGACATTAATAACATACTTAAATAAATACATTAGAACAATGCTAAACAGGCAGAAGCCCTTAAAGAAGAAAAACAAAAATTCTTCAAGGAACTACAGGAGAACACTGCTAAACAGGTAGAAGCCATTAAAGAGTAAATACAAAAATCCCTCAAGGAATCACAAGAGAACACGGCTAAACAAGTAGAAGCCCTTAAAGAGCTACAGGCAAACACTGCTAAACAGGTAGAAGAAATGCAAAAATCCCTTAAAGAACTACAGGAAAACACAATCAAACAGGTGATGGAATTGAAGAAAACCATTCAAGATCTAAAAATGAAAGTAGAAACACTGAAGAAAACCCAAAGAGAGACAACTCTGGATATAGAAACCCTAGGAAAGAAATCAGGAACCATAGATGTGAGCATCAGCAACAGAATACAAGAGATGGAAGAGAGAATCTCAGGTGCAGAAGATTCCATAGAGATCATGGACACAACAATCAAAGAAAACGCAAAATGCAAAAAGATCCTAACTCAAAGCATTCAAGAAATCCAGGACACAATGAGAAGACCAAACCTACTGATAATAGGAGTAGATGAGAATGAAGATTCTCAACTTAAAGGGCCAGCAAATATCTTCAACAAAATCATAGAAGAAAACTTCCCATACCTAAAGAAAGAGATGCCCATGAACATATAAGAAGCCTACAGAACTCCAAACAGACTAGACCAGAAAAGAAATTCCTCCCAACACATAATAATCAGAACAATAAATGCAATAAATAAAGACAGAATAATGAAAGCAGTAAGGGGAAAAGGTCAAGTAACATATAAAGACAGGCCTATTAGAATCACTCCAGATTTCTCTCCAGAGACTATGAAAGCCAGAAGATTCTGGACAGATGTTATACAGACACTAAGAGAATACAAATACCATCCCAGGCTACTATACCCAGCAAAACTGTCAATTACCATAGATGGAGAAACCAAAGTATTCCATGACAAAATTAAATTCACACAATATCTTTCCATGAATCCAGCCCTTCAAAGGATAACAGGAAAACATCAACTCAAAGATGGAAACTATACCCTAGAAAAAATAAGAAAGTAATCCTTTAACAAAACTAAAAGAAGACAGCCACAAGAGCAGACTTCCATCTTTAACATCAAAAATGACAGGAAGTAACACTAACTTTTCTTTGATTTCTCTTAATATCAAAGGACTCAATTCCCCAATAAAATGACATAGACGAACAGACTGGCTAAACAAACAAGACCCAACATGTTGCTGCTTACACGAAACCCACCTCAGAGACAAAGACAGACACTACCTCAGAGTAAAAGGCTGGAAAACAATTTTCCAAGCAAATGGCTCGAAGAAACAAGCAGGAGTAGCCATTCTAATATCGAATAAAATTGACTTCCAACCCAAAGTTATCAAAAAAGACAAGGAGGGGCACTTCATACTCATCAAAGGTAAAATCTACCAAAATGAACTCTCAATTCTAAATATCTATGCTCCAAATGTAAGGGCAGCCACATTCATTAAAGAAACTTTAGTAAAGCTCAAAGCACACATTGCACCTCACACAATAATAGTGGGAGACTTCAAAACCCCACTATCACCAATGGACAGATCCTGGAAACAGAAACTAAACAGAGATACATGGACACTAACAGAAGTTATGAAACAAATGGATTTAACAGATATCTATAGAACATTTTATCCTAAAACAAAAGGATATACCTTCTTCTCAGCAGCTCATGGTACCTTCTCCAAAATTGACCATATAATTGGTCACAAAACAGGCCTTAACAGATACAAAAATATTGAAATTATCCCATGCATCCTAACATCACCACGGACTAAGGTTGATCTTCAATAACAGCAGAAATAATAGAAAGCCAACATTCATGTGGAAACTAAACAACACTCTACTCAATGATACCTTGGTCAAGGAAGAAATAAAGAAAGAAATTAAAGATTTTTAAGAGTTTAATGAAAATGAAGCCACAACATACCCAAACTTATGGGACACAATGAAAGCAGTCCTAAGCGGAAAACTCATAGCCCTGAGTGCCTCCAAAAAGAAACTAGAGAGAGCATATACTAGCAATCTGACAGCACACCTAGAAACTCTAGAATGAAAGGAAGCAAATTCATCCTAGTAGACCGCAGGAAATAATCAAACTCAGAGCTGAAATCAACCAAGTGGAAACAAAAAGAACTATTCAAAGAATCAACCAAACCAAGAGCTGGTACTTTGAGAAAATCAACAAAATAGATAAACCCTTAGCCAGACTAACTAGAGGGCAGAGGGACAGTATCCGAATTAACAAAATCAGAAATGAAAAAGGAGACATAACAATGGATCCTCAGGAATCCAAAACATCATCAGATCCTACAAAAGCCTATACTCAACAAAACTGGAAAACCTGGATGAAATGGACAACTTCTTAGACAGATACCAGGTACCAAAGTTAAATCAGGATCAGATTAACAATCTTAACAGTCCCATTTCCCCTAAAGAAATAGAAGCAGTCATTAATAGTCTCCCAACCAAAAAAAGCCCAGGACCAGATGGGTTTAGTGCAGAGTTCTATCAGACCTTCAAAGAAGACCTAATTCCAACTCTCCTCAAGCTATTTCACAAAATAGAAACAGAAGGTACCCTACCCAATTCATTCTATGAAGCCTCAATTACTCTGATACCTAAACCACACAAAGATCCAACACAGAAAGGGAACTTTAGACCAATATCCCTTATGAATATTGATGCAAAAATTCTCAATAAAATCCTCGCAAACCGAATCCAAGAACACATCAAAATGATCATCCATCATGACCAAGTAGGCTTCATCCCAGGGATGCAGGGATGGTTTAATATATGGAAATCCATCAAGTAATCCACTATATAAACAAACTCAAAGACAAAAATCACATGATCATCTCGTTAGATGCTGAGAAAGCATTTGACAAAATCCAGCACCCATTCATGATAAAAGTCTTGGAAAGATCATGAATTCAAGGCCCATACCTAAACATAATAAAAGCAATATACAGCAAACCAGTAGCCAACATCAAAGTAAATGGGGAGAAGATGGAAGCAATCCCACTAAAATCAGGGACTAGACAAGGCTGCCCACTTTCTCCCTACCTATTCAATATAGTACTTGAAGTCCTAGCCAGAGCAATTTGACAATGAAAGGAGATCAAGGGAATAGAAATTGGAAAGGAAGAAGTCAAAATATCACTATTTGCAGATGATATGATAGTATATATAAGTGACCCTAAAGATTCCACCAGAGAACTCCTAAACCTGATAAACAGCTTCAGAGCAGTAGCTGGATATAAAATTAACTCAAACAAATCAGTGGCCTTTCTCTACACAAAAGATAAACAGGATGAGAAAGAAATTAGGGAATTGGTGATACTCTGAGCAATAAAATAAAACACTCTTCCAAAGATGATGTATCAGTTTACAAGCCGTGAGAAAGAGTGAGCAGATGCCTATTTCCCTGAACCCTTACTGATCTCTAGTGACATAATATATTGAGCACTTCAAATTGGGGGCACCTGTGAGGAGTCAGGTTAGATATGTTACCATACCAACCTGGAGGAGGTTATAAAACAGGCCTAGATCTGTACATTTTAACTAGGTGAACTTTAAAGTTTTGTCTAAGCTTCTACAATTATGTTTACAATTAACTTTATACAGCCAGTTCTATACTTACTGATTTTGTGATAGAACAATTATTGTCCCCAAAGGAGTAGCATATATACATAGAAAAAGTCTAGATAAATTAATATGATAGATGTTAGTTCACTCTTTTGTCTTTGAAGATTTTTAGATTCTAATATTGTCATGCTTAAAGTTCATGTGCCTAGATGTGTGTAAGATGCACATTGTTATAAAAACATCTATGTTAGCTTTATATATATATAACACTTATATAACACACATATATAAATGTACATATATTATGTAAATCATATATGTTAATAATATATACATAAAGCAATATAAATAATGTATGCATATATGTTATTTGCATATATAACAAGATACATAACAAATATTAAATAAAATATATTTATGTAAAGGCAATTTATGTGTATATATATGTGGATAGATAGATAGATAGATAGATAGATAGATAGATAGATAGATAGATAGACAGATAGCAGTTTTGGAGGCTGGTCATCCATTATCAGGGTGCTAGCTTGGTTGGTCTTTGATGAGGGCTTTCCTCGTGTGTCTCCTCTTAAGTCTCTTAACATGGTGTCTCCCTTGTGTCTTTGCATGATAGAAAGAGAGGGGATGGGGACAGTGATATTCTTTCTCTTTTCACAAGGCTATAATACTACTAGATCCCAATTCATCTGTATGACCCCAATTGATACTAATTATTCCTTTAGTGATGGACCTTTAGGGTCCCACCACTGGCCACTGACTCATTGGAAGTCAAGACTTCAACCTTGAATCTTGAGGGAACACAATTCAATCCATATGAATCTCTCTCTTTTTGATATGTTGCCTCAGTGAATGCATACCGAATAACAGTAAAATGTTTAAGTTTAAAACATTCGATTGGCTTTCATTTTCTTGCTTTGTCTAAGTCTCTCTCTGACCACTGGTCTAGTTTCTCTCAAGGATGCTGGATAAGATGGAGGCTAACTCTTCAAGTTTAAAGCAATAAGCAGTGCTAGAATTCTCTGCCGGGGAACTGGCAGACTGTGTCCTCTTTAGATTCAGTCTCCAGGCTAAGACCAACTGTGGTAGGTCACTGATGCTTAACAAAGTCTGCCACTCTTCTGTGGCTAAAACCAACAATAACTTCATGTCCCAGCACAGTAATTTGGAGTGTGACACCCCACTGCAGTGATGAACAGTGACAGCCAGCTATGTAAATCTAAGTCAGTCAGAAAATCATGAAGTAAAAACTACCAAGACAGTACAGTGTGTGGTGTTACTAACCTTTCCAGATACTGCGTTTAATGTCGTCACATCCCACTATGTCTACAGAATGTACATCTTTGTGAATGACATTTTCAGTACTTTATCACAAAGTATGTTTTGTGTTAGATGATGTTGTCCAACTATAAGCTAATTTACATGTTCTGAGCAGTTTTCAAGGAAAGTTAGGCTAAGTTGTGAAGTTCTGTAGTTAGATGTACTTAATAATACTAAATCTGGGGAGATGGCTCAGTTGGTGTGTTGTCTAGTTTTAGGACAACTTGACCCAGACTAGAGTCATTGGGAGGAGAGATACTCAAGTGAGAAAATGCTCTGACCATATTAGCCTGTGAGCATTTTCTTGACTGATGATTCACATGGGAGAGCTCACGGTAGGCTGTGGTATCTCTGGACAGATGGTAGTGTGCTGTACAAGAAAAACAAGGCTGAGGAAAGCTTTCCTTCATGGTCTCTGCTTCAGTTCCTGCTTTCAGGTTCCCAACTTGAGTTACTGCCCCAGATTCCCTGGATGATGGACTATAAGCTGTAGCCTAAGTTTCTTTTAGCTGGTGGTGTTTCATCACAACAATAGCAACTCTAACCAAGATAGCAGATAAGTGTACCAGCTGTGCAAGCATGAAGACCCTTATATATAAGGTGGTACTGGTATATAGGAAGTACCAGGTAAATGTTTATCAAATAAACAAAAGTTGACAACTTTGAAGATACCTCCATGAAAATTGACAATTAGACGCTCATCCACAAGGAACTAGAAGCAGTAACAGGGTGGCAGACTCTGCTGACAGGATTACTCATGGGGTAGCCAACAACGGCTCACTCCTCCAGAGAATTATCAGGTTACATTGATTTTAATGGTCTAGACGGGAGCTGACAAAGTTTTTCTGCAAAGAGATAAATAGTATTTTAGAATTTATGAGTCGTTCTGTGTGAGAATTATTCAGCTCTGCCTTTGGAAGCACCAACAGACAGGAGAGCAACTGAATTAAATAAACCATTTGGCCAGGGATGGAACCGTAATCCACACCTCACTGACCCTTATCTGAATTATACTGGGTCTGTGAAAGTAGCTTGGAAATTAGGTGGTTGTTGAGGAGAGGTGAGAACAATAGGAAGCCAAAGGGAGACCAATGAAATAAGCCCACTAAAATGTTGTATGTTCCTGGACTGAACTCATGGACTTTGGACAAGCCTTCTGTTAGGTGGCAGAGCCATGGGAAGGTTTGTATCTGTAGAGGCATGGAGAAGTTCCATCAGAAGTGGTAATACAGCGGCCATCTGTGCTTACTGCTGTGCACTTCAATGGAGCACTGCAAGTCATTTGAAAAGAAAATTGAGGCTTTTATTTTCCCTCAAATCATCTTCAAACCCTTGGAACAATGTCTATTCTGTGGGCGCCCAGCAAGCCCTTGCTGGCTGTCTATTTCTTCACCTGCAATTAAATCTCCTTGGGCCCATATGAACATGTAAAAGTTCATAAGGGACTAATTCAATGAGACCCATCCAGGGGAAGTTCAGACCCCCAGGGAAGTGATTACACACTGATGGAATTTTTGCACATGGGATAGAAAGATGATCTTTGCCTCTTGGCTGTGTCACAGTAATAAGTGGGAGACTGAGCATTTCTAAGACTGAAGCTCTTCCCAGCACTGATAAGAATGGAACGCAGGCTACCATGGAGATTCAGTCACTAATTAGTCCCAGAAGCCTCTATGTTTCAAATCGTTGTTATATTAATTATGCATCAAATTAGAATGTTTGCAAAGGCATAGCGCCAACTTAAAGCAAAGCCCAGTGACAACATGGGGAGATCAAGGAGTGTCCCGCCCAGTCACTGCAGAGACTGGTCGGTCGATGAAACCATGTGTCTTGCCTTAGCGTGCAGTGACCCAGCCTGATCTCTGTCCAGCTGCTAGGAACCTCCTACCAGAGAGCATGTTATCAGCACAGAGGGGACAGAAAAGTGGAAGGAAGACACAGATGGTATCCCTTCCATTCCACAACCCAAGCTTTGCTGCAGTGTCATGAGCTCCAGAAAGATACAAAAACAATCCTTTGAGACTTTAATGCAAATGGAATATGCTTGCAGACGCTTGCTGCCATGGAGACAGGGGTCTGGTCTGTTGTCCAGCATTCAGATTTAGAGTTGGGTGGACACAATATTTCCTATCTTCTCCTCCTCCTTCATCTTGTTTTCTTTCTTGTGTTCTCCGTGAGCATGAAATCAAAATATACTTGATTCTTGGTTGTAAAATAAACATATGATAAATGGCGTCTCCGTGACTTTTGTGTTATAGTTTCATTGAAGCCCTGGGTTGAAGCCATAAACCATAGGAAGTGAAGCGTGACCCACAAATAGCCTTCAAGATGGAATTACAACCCCATAATTCAGAGTAGACCTTTGGAAAAAAAATCATCTTTCAAGCTCTCTTTAATTGAGTGATGGGGCCCAACTGCAGCATATTCTCATCAGTTCATCAGTGTACAAGTAATTTCTATATTAGTCTGATGTGTTGTTTGCAGGAACACCCAGGTTGCTCTGTAAGGAGGGCTACTGTTGAAACCAGGCTACAGTGCCCCAAACAGAAAGAAAAGAAAGAATGGCTTGTTTCTTTGATAAAGAGCACCTTTATCATAGAAGACCCTTAATGACCATGAAGTAAGGGCATGCATTGGTTAGGGCTGAGGGAAGATGTGTCCCTCACAGCAGGGGGACAGTAACCTTTCCTCATAGCTTTTCTCCTGTACCCTGCTCCATTCCTCCTCTTAACCAGTGATACTGTGCGGTAGCTGAGTTTAATCTTTGTAGCAAGAAACAGACTGCCTGCCCCAAGCTCCATCCCTGTTGTACGTCTGAATGTGTTTGTTTGAGGTTTTTCAACCCAGGTCTGCTTGATCTCATAACTCATTAAGACAAGTTGATCTCATACAGCCCAGGCAGCCTTTTCATGCCGTTTCCTTGTATGATAAATATTCACACGTTGCAGAGAAAATAAACCAAATCCAACAATTCTGCAGGAGGTGGATGTTTGAAGGCAGCTTCTTGTAGTCATAAATTACACTGTCAAAATCCCCAGAAATTTCTCTGTAGCACTGGTATTAAGTGGAATAACATATTAGCAAAGGTTGGCAGAATGTAGGGCAGCATGTGTTGCAGAGCTGTGGGTATGAGGAAAAGAAACATAGCAACGTACGACTATCAGCTCAAATGACCAAAAATTATTATTTTCTAAAAATTATGTGCCTTGGGGCAGAAGAGATGGCTCAGTAATTAAGAGCACTGACTGCTCTTCAAGAGGTCCTGAGTTCAATTCCCAGAAACCACATGATGGCTCATAACCATCTGTGATGGGATCCGATGCCCTCTTCTGGTGTGTCTGAAAACAGTGTACTCACATACATGAAATAAACAAGTAATTCTTAAAAACAAAAACAACAACAAAAAAAAGATGTGCATGTGTATATCTGTGAATCAGCATGTGCATGTGAGTGTCAGTGCCCACACAGGTTTGAAGAGAGTGCTGGGGTTCCAGGAGCTGGAGTTATAGGCAGCTGGGACCACCTGGTACATATGCTAGGAGCTGAACAGGGGTCTCCTTCAAGATCAATATGTGCTCTTAGCCTCTGAGCATGTGCCTACAGGTGCTGAGGATCTGAAGTTGAATCCTCCAGCTTGCATGGCAAGTGTTTTAGCCACTGAGCTAGCTCTCCAGTCATGCCCGTGTCTTCCAACTTTAAAAAAACTTTCTAAAAAAATAAAAAAAAAAAATAAAAAAAAAAAATAAAATAAATAAAAAAAAATAAAAAAATAAAAAAAAATAATAAAAAATCTTTCATTTCTTCTCATCACTCTGAGTATTTTCTATTTGTTCCATTTGGATATCACTGAAACTTTTGATATCTGGGTTTAGCAATCTCATTACATTTGAATAATGCTGTGGCTATTATTTCTCCAAGCATCTCTGTTCTCCTGCTCAAGGTTATCCTGAGACTCATCCTTCCATGGGGGCTGGGTGCCACTTTTGTCTTTGTCAGTCTTTCTATCAGTGTGTTTAATTATAATTATTTTATTGCTATGTCTTCAAATATGACTGTTCTCATTTTTTAGAGTTCTATTTCAGCCTTTCTCTGTCCAATATCTTCCGTTCTCTTTTCCCATATTAAGCAAGCTTAGATAGCTGTTTTAAAGCTCTTGTTTTATAGAATTTCTTTAAATCTTGTCTGGTTTTGCTTCTAGTGATGGCCTTTTCATAGTATCTCACTATTATTTCTACAAGTCTGAGGCCAGGCTGTGCTACACAAAACCCTAACTCAAAACCCCTTCTCCCAAACATATTCTGTATGTGTGTGTGTGTGTGTGTGTGTGTGTGTGTGTGTGTGTGTGCATGTATATGTGCATTGTATGTATGTATGTATGTATGTATGTATGTATGTATGTATGTATGTAACTTAGTAAGGATTTCTATTCCTGCACAAACATCATGACCAAGAAGCAAGTTGGGGAGGAAAGGGTTTATTCAGCTTACATTTTCCACATTGCTGTTAATCACCAAAGGATGTCAGGACTGGAACTCAAGCAGTCAGGGGGCAGGAGATGATGCAGAGGCCATGGAGGGATGTTCTTTACTGGCTTGCTTCCCCTGGCTTGCTCAGCCTGCTCTCTTATAGAACCCAAGACTTCCAGCCCAGAGATGGTCCCACCCATAAGGGGCCTCTCCCCCTTGATCCCTAATTGAGAAAATGCCTTATAGTTGGATCTCATGGAGGCATTTCCTCAACTGAAGCTCCTTTCTCTGTGATAACTCCAGCTGTGTCAAGTTGACACAAAACTAGCCAGTACAGTATGTAGACATATATGAATATATACATATATACGTTTATGATATATAATATACATATATAATATGCAAATTCTTCTTAGTGCACTCCTCATAAGCCAGCAGGAAGGATAAGTCTATGCTGATATCATGTCAGAGGCTATTATACATACATACATACATACATACATACATACATACATACATATATACATACTTACAAGTAAGCATAATCTATACAATGTTTCATAAATCATGAACACTGGGTAAAAAAAGTGTTCAAATGAGTAATTTATATATGGCCTGGAATAATTTATTATGTGACACTGGGTGGATCCCATGGGAAGAATACGTTGACTCTTTGAGTTTACTTCTAATAGCCTTAAGTTCAAATTTACTATTTAATTTTAATTTTTTTATCTTGGTGAATGGAAAGGAAATAGTAAGAACTGGCAATTTATATAATCAGTATAAAAATCAGTAAATATAAACAGGACATTGTCAATGTCTAAAGTTCTGTTTTCAGAGAGAGCTTATGGTTCCACTCTTCTAGAGCAAAAACTCAAGAAATAGCTGGGCTACAACAACCAAGGTAGACAGGGGCCTTTCTTTCTCAGTGACACTTTCAACCTAAACAACTTTTAGTGAAAATCTCATTCACTTTCTACTAAGCTTGGATGCACCCTGGCATAGAATACAAGTGTCATATGAATAGTTAATATTGAAAATAAGAATAAAGACAGCATGGTCCTAAGAGAGAGAGCTTGAATAACTGAGATGCAGGGGAGTCAGGTGGGGAGGGAAGTCATCTATTCTCTGCTTTCCAGTCAGAATTTTGACAAGTGCTGAGCAAAATAATCTGAAATTCTGCTCACTGTGTCATGGCTGCAGCCACTGTTTGATCAACGCCGTGAGTGCTCTGTTTACGCAGACGCTGCTGCATTTGGCTAGCTTTAGTCACCGAGAGATGGTTTCTAACTTTAGCTTTAGTCATCAAGAGATGCTTTCTAACTCTGATGAGGTTCTACCCTCAGAAGTACTGATCTGTTCCTTACGATGGTTTTGGTTAGTGAAGTTTGGATGAAAGATTGGTTTTCCTGAACTTCACCTAAGGCAAAGTGTAGTAGTCAGCAGCCTTTGGCAGAGCCGACAGCAGCAGAGGCTGTTTCTTGCTGCTGTCTTCTGAGGGGGTGCACTAAGTAGATTTTGGATTGTGATTTTGGGGTTGGTCTGCCATACATCTGGACAGTGCTTAAAGCAGCAGGCCTTTGGAAAGGACAGCAGTGACCTTAACAACCGAATACTATGAGAGATGAGAGTGACACCCTTCTTAAGACATTTGTAAGTATCAGGCACCCTAGCAATGACTTAAAACAGTAGCACCGACTTTTCCTTTGGTTCCACTTTTAACAAACATGATTAAGCCTGTCATTGTGTGACTTTTCAGACTAGGGTGAGAAACACAACACAACTTCTGCCTACAGCACTTTCTTTGTCTTACTGTCTATCTCTTTCTTTCTCTCTGACTTTCTGTCTCTCTTGCTCTGTCTCTCTCTGTGTATGTCTGTTTCTCTGTGTGTTTCTGTTTCTGTCTCTCTCCCCCCTCTTCATCTCTCTATCCCCTCTTCTCTGTCTCTGTGTCTCTGTCTGTCTCTTTGAGTCTCTGTCTGTGTCTCTCTCTTACTGTGTGTGTGTGTGTGTGTGTGTCTTAGGCATGGAGTCACATGGAAAATGGAAGGAATTCAGTTACTCTAAAGTCACCCATACATGGAAGATCTTATAGGAGGCAAGTAGACAATGAGCCGAATACCTGAGAGGTCTGCCATTGGAGCACTCAACTGTTGGAGCCTTGAGTCCACCCACAAGCAGGTGATGGAGGGCCCTTGAGATGGTTCCTATCTTCAGGTTTCTCAGTCCTGTGAATTTTCAGCACAAATTGGGCAGAAGCAGCTGCTATGCTGAGTTCTGCCCCATTTCCTGAAGAAAGAAAGTGTTGCCATATTAAGCCATTGCTTTGGGGAGGTTCTTTAAGTGTCCCCTAGCAAGTAGCTGGGTTCTTCCCTCTTCCTTAGCTGAGAAAATGAAGCATAAGTAAAGGAAGTTTGCATTTCACATGAAGGGAGAAATCAGGGGGTGTTTAGAATCACAGTGTATCAAAAGAATGGATGTAGAGATGTGGAAACAGAATTATTTTCACAGATATTATTTGCTGTATTTGTGTGAAAGAAACTCATAAGCTTTCAATTAGGGTCTTGGATACCATCACACAAAATCATTTTTTTAAGTAGAATTCAAAGAGTTAATTCTTAGGCAAGATTCCAGACCCAGAATACAGCCCAAGTGTCCAAACATCACTAACTATAGTATCTCTTTTCTTAAGGAACAAACAAGAAAAGTCATTAATTTATCAACCAAAACTCAAGACAACAACAACAACAAAACCCAAAAAAACCAAAACCCCAAAACAAAGTACAAAGACAAAGACAAATTTTCAAAAAGCGACATCAAAATGCTATATATCCATCCTATTTGGCTATTTCTTAAAGCAGTGTCCTGCCATGCCTGTTCTGTTCCTGCCTCCTTTGGGTCCTTGACTTTAATGGACTGTAAACCACAGAACTTGCACTCTTAGTTCTCTGGGCAGGGGGACAATGAGTCTCAGACAGCATCACATTGCAAATCACAATGCATCTGCGGAGGACTGTTGAGGGAAGTCAAATCTGTCAGCGTAGGCCTGTGATCCTAGCTGCTCAGCAAGATTGCAAGAGTGTGTTCAAGATTAGCATGGATCCATTAGTGAGATCTTGTCTTAAAATAGTAATAAATGATTTTTTAAAAGAAAGACTGGAGATATAGATCAATGGGCAAGCACTGACCTAGCATGTATGAGGCCTTCCGTTCAAGCCCCAGTATGTATAAGTAAAAAGGTTAATGAGTTTTTCAGTGACAGAAGTAGAGACTTCTGTGACCACTATCAATAATCTTTTTCTCCTTGTGGCCAAGCACCCTCTAATAGATTTTCTCAACTGGGTGTAGTTCTTGTCTGTTCTATGGTTTCATGTAAATAGAACTGCCCACTATGTAATTTTTTCTTACTTAATTTGGAACAGTACTGAGTGTTGCAGATCCATCCTTATCATTGTGTGTTTAAGTAGTTTTGTTGAATTATGTTTCTTTGTATAGATATACCACAAGTCATTTACCCATTCTACAGTTGATGACTATTTTAGTCAGATCCAGTTTGAGACCATCATGAGTTAAGCTGATGAGTGTAATTGTATAAATCTTTGTGTTGGTAGACTTGTGTGTTATTTTCCAGACTGATATCTAGGGTTAGAAACTGCCCAGATGTTTTCCAGCATGGCTGTTATAATTTTACATCTGCATCAACAACGTATGAGAAAGCTAGTTGTTCCACAGATTTTCCAATCCAAGGAGTATGTCCACATAGAAGTGTTAATTTGTATTTTTATGATGAACTAATCGTATCAAGCAAGTTTTTGTGTATTTATTTTCTCTGCATATACTTTTACAGTAGAGTTTCTTTTCAAACACCTTCTTCATTTTACAATTATTTATTTATCCTTTTATTATGTTCTTGATATAGTCTAGATCCTAGTTCTTCCTCAGATGCATAGTTGATAAATTATATATGCACTCCTTGTGAAATGCTGTCACTTCCCTTTTTATTTTCTTAGAACCAGTTTTTCAAAGGCAGGGTTGCTTATTTTTTCTTTCTAGGAAAAGACTTAATTGAGCCTTTTTAAAAAAAATGGATAGTGTTTTTTGTTTTAAAACTGAACTGTTGAGAGTAGGAAAGAAACGGAAAATAGAATTCCAAGCATCAATAACAGTGTATGATTTCAATTCTAGATGTACATTGTAATCACCGGGTAAGTTTTCGGTTGTAGTGGTAAATCTGGACTATCTAATTGCTTGGTATGTCAATAAACCTCTGAGCGTGTCTGTGAGGAATTGTCTAGACTAAGTGACTTAAGGTAGGAAGGTCCACTTGAATGAGGAGAATACTGTATCGTGGACCAGGGTCTTAGGCTGCATGGAAAGAAGCAAGTGATCTGATACGGCATCCATCACGATCTTCCTCCTGATTGTAGATGAAATATCACCACTGATCTTCCTGGCCGTGATGGACTGAATCCACTGCAACTGTGAGCCTGAATAAACCCCTGCTCCCTTAAGTAGTTTTTGTTAGATATTTTAATCCCAGCATTGATACATCTAACTAACACACACACCTAGGGAACTCCCTAGAGAAACATTTATGTGAACTACATAGGGTAGAATCTAACTGCTGGCAGCTTTTGGATATTCTATTGGTGTTTCTGAAACACACCCAAATATGAGAACTTCTTTTTTAAAAGAGAGCTGTATTTGATAGATTTGCAGTTTTAATGAGATTGCATTTTGAAGTTATAACAACTGAAAAGGTGCACAGTCATCATTTATATTCATGTACTTTGGGGACAACAAAGGAACTAAAAATCACTGTCGTCTAGACACCGATGCACTACACTGTGTTGGATGTGAATATGGAGATGCAAGGAAAAGTTCCATGAAGCCCTGGGCATGTAGCTCCATGGACAGCGTTTGTCCTATAGCATGAGAGAGGCTCTGAATTTGGCCCTCAAGTATGAGAAGAAAAAAAAGAAGCCGGGCGTGGTGGTGCACACCTTTAATCCCAGCACTCGGGAGGCAGAGGCAGGCGGATTTCTGAGTTCGAGGCCAGCCTGGTCTACAAAGTGAGTTCCAGGACAGCCAGGGCTCTACAGAGAAACCCTGTCTCGAAAAACCAAAAAAGAAAAGAAAAAAAAGAAGTCTCTGGAAGAGACACAGAAATTGCTAGCTAGCCTGCTTTCACTATCCTCTTAGGAGGTCTTTCTGATCATTGGGGTGTAGGGCGCTGGGCTGTGCACAGACGGCCTGGTCCCCAGTGGAGCAAAGGTCTGGAACCCCAGTGACCAGATGGGTGGTGTCTTCCACCTGCATGGGATGGCAGGTGTTCGACCACGCCTCCTGGGTCCCTGGCTTCTGTCATGTAGCTACAGTATCCTACAGGACCCTCCCTCGACACACACACACACACACACACACACACACACACACACAGAGGTATGTGGCCATCAGTCCTGTAGGAGCAGCACCAAGCCCTCCCACATGCAAATAAGGTTTCCCCAAAGCTCTCAGACCAAACCAATGAGAAGTACCTGTTGTCAGACCCTTACCCATCCCAAAACAATATATAAGGATTTTATCAGGATTAGGAATGTGAGAACTATTCCTTCACCGGAGCCTTTTGTCCTAAGAGCTAAACACTTGGGAAGAGATCAGCTCTCCCACAGAGCATCCTGAGGCACTCCTCACGGGCTAGTCAGCCTCTTGTAGGCCCAGCTGGACCGACTCAGTGCAGAGCGGCACAGAGCTAAGGAGTAACCTGGATGGCCGATCAGAAACAGGGGTCAAATCAGAAGCAGGGAAGTAACTTCCCCTCCCTGCCCGCACTTGTGTCCCTTCGCCCAGAACCCTCGCGCCAGGCCTGGCCAGAGATTCCCGTGGAAAGTCTCTGGTACTCAGGCCCACAAGGGAAAGGGCAAGACAGACGGAGCAGTCTTTTCATCAGGAAGTGTATAGAAACCCTTGTCGCGAGTAGTGAACAGTACACATAGTCAGAGAGTGTTGGTGCTTGCTGAGCCATTGACTTAACGGGCTTATTTGCACGCTGTACTCTATGTTCTAACAGGGAACAGAGGAGAGCAAACCTTCTTCCCTTAAAAAGACAAGCAAAGAAACCAGGAAAGCTATTAAAACCAATCATTTCAGGGCTCCAAAAAGCAACCAGAGTCAAACAAGTGGAGAAATGTTTATTCATTAAAAATGACTGGATCATTGGGTAAAAGATAGCAAGGCCTCCTCTTGCCTGAGAATGGATCGTCCCAAGCACTGGGAGCACATCTCCCATGTACCAACTTTACTAAGGCGGGACAGACCTCTAAGATTAGCTGTGGCAATTCAGCGGTTCTTGCTGCTCTTTCAGAAATCCTAACTTGAGTGTGGGGCTGCTCACAACCACCTATAATTCCAGTTCCAAGGGATCCAACACTCTTTTTATGGCATCTACAGACACTAGTGTGTAAACACACACACACACACTCCACTCCCTCCACCCCCTACCCCACCCCCACCCCCATATATCAGCAGCCTTATAGTTAGAGGGAGCTGACTGGCTTTGGACTGAATAACCAAAACCCAGTCATGGAAACATTACCAGTAATAGCATCAGCAAAGGTAGAAGATAATGGGGGTTTCTAGTAAGTTAAGCCCTGTGTGTTCTGAAGCAAATTTGACATACTGTACCTGTGCAACCTCATCCTCTCCTCTGGCTCTGCCAGCTTGAGATTTGTAGTACTAGTTTCAGCAAATGTCAGAGTAGTCAAAAGCCTAGGAAGGATTTGCCAGATATCCTCACCATGATCCCAGGCTGAAGGAAACTAGCTATGACAACAGAACCCATTTCAGGCCATGTCCTCAGGCTACTCTTTCTCTGCCTTGAAAGTGAAGGATGTTGAATGGTTTGGAAGAATGTTGAGTGGGCGTCTTCCTAGTTGTCCTCTTTTGCAGATTAAATAGAGGTGTCTAGAAGCAGGAATAGAGTGATTTTTGTTTATTTCCTTCTTAGCCCTGAACCCTAGCATCAGTTGTACTGCAGGTTCTCAAAGGTACCTCAGAAAAGGGATGGAGGCTGAGGATACAGTACAACCAGCTGCTGCCTTGAATAAATGACAACCCATCTCTGCCTTCTCAAGCTGCTTTGAGACACACTTCTTAAGGCATTAAACTCTTTCCAGGGCCCAGCAAAGACTTTAAACACTGTAAATGAAGCACTTGGCTATAGCAAATAGAGATACTGGGGGTTTTTCCACTTGGCTCTTCATTTGGGTTTTACATTTCTGGAGACAAATGCCCAAGAGAAGCTGCAGCTTCCCGAGGTCTCTTTTCTCTGCTTTAGCCTGTGCAGGAAGACCAGCAACAAAGGACTCCAAATAACTCTTCTCTCCTGCCACCAGGCCCCTATTTCTTTTGAAAACAGGCACTTTCTAAGGGTTTCTGTTCCTGAAATAGACGCCTAGCAGGAGGCAGCCAAGGGCTATCTCTGGGGTTTCTTCCTTGATCCCCATGGCTCTTTTCAACCCCCTGTCCCACTTGCTATTCTTAGATACACCCTAGGCCATGCTACTTTGCATTTCTATGGCTTATCTGACTAACAGGATTCAGTTTCTCCTCTTTTCTCACCTCTGAGTATCTTTTTCTGCCTTCCCTGACCATCTTTTCTTTGACACAATTGACCCACAAAGATCCCTCGGTTATTCTACAGATGAGCCAAAAGGCCGGGGGAGTTGAATGACCCGTCTGGGGTAAAAGTACAGGCTGTGGGGGAAGCACATGAGGATGTTTTTTGTAGGTCAAACCCATCTTCAGAGCGGACACAGATGTGGAGGTCTGTTGATGTCTGTTAATGCAATGCCCCACCTATGTCTACCAACTTGTTGGTTGTTTTGTTTTCCTGGGCACTCCTGAAAAGCCATTGGATTTTGAAGGGAGAGAGGAGAGGATCCCTTAAAGACAGATTGACAAAGGAGACGGTCATTGGTAGACAGGTGGATCAAGAGTCACAAGAATTAAAGAAAATGAATATAAAAGACCTACAAAGGAGGGAGGGTCAGTGCGTGTGTGTGTGTGTGTGTGTGTGTGTGTGTGTGTGTGTGTGTGTGGAGAGCTCCATGTGTCAAAGGCAAGTGAGAAACAAGGAACAAGCGGCACATGACAAGATCCATAGCCAGAAGTCAGAAGCAATGCAAAATGCACTTTGAACATTGTGCTGGAGGAGCCCTTCGCTGGTATCAGGTTCTGGGAGAAGAGCAGATAGCTATGGTCTGAAGATTCTGGGCCAAGCCCTGAGGTGGCCAGCCCAATAGTTGATAAGGCCTGTTTGGCCTCCAATGGGTAGCTGGATACAAGGAGGAGACTGGCTTGATGAGGGATGGGGATGGCACCAGGAGGGCTGAGGGGGAGGGTGGCAGGGGAGGGATGGAAGGAGAGAGCAATGACTTTTCAAAAAGATTAATTTCTATCTTTAAAATTTTTTATTTCTGTCTGTTTGTATGTGAGTATGGGCATGTGAGTACCAGTGCCAACATAGGCCCAGAGAGGGCACCAGGTAGCCTGAGGGTAGATTTGGTTGTGAAGCTGCTGGGCGTGGGTGCTGGGAATCCAACTCGGGTTCTCTGTAAAAGCAGTCTATGCTCTTAGCTACTGAGCCATCTCTGCCGCCCCCAGCTGGCTTCTTGAGATGCAGCAGCAGCAGCAGCAGCAGCAGCAGCAGCAGCAGCAAGGAACACAGAGCAGAGCTGTGATCCAAGGGAGATAGAGATGTTACTGTGTACATCAGCACTATAAAATATACACAAGATATTCCCAGAATGCTAGTAGCTTGTATGTCTGCACTGCTGAAAAGCTTGCAACATCCTATTAAGGATCCCCAAAGGCATAAAAAAATAAAAATTAAAGCAAACAACACCCCCCCACACACACACACACATACACACAGTACTGAATACAAGTTCTGGGAGGTTGTCTCAGAGTAGGTTCCTGGACTTCAGCAGACTGGACTCAAAATCAAAATGCTACTAACTATTGATTTGACTTAAAAAGAAAAATAGAAGACAGCTCCATTTCTTATGCAGGCTAGTTTTAATTGAAATCATATGAAGTCTCTGCCTTAGTCCTCTCTTTCAAAGGTAACTTTGAAAATAACAGCCGGGTTAACAACTCATTTCTTTTCCTATTGTTCTGGCTCCCTGCTAGGCAACTTTGCTTGTTGTTTTTAACTTCTGAGTTCTTCTGTCTAGAAACCCAAACTTTTGTGCTTAGCTCAGCAGAACACTTACCCTATTTTATGGAATAAAGTATTGCCCAATTCTAGAATTGAAAATAAAGTCAATTAAGATGTCGAAATTAAATTGTTAGAGTCTGGTCTTCTGACAACAATTTTTTTTTTCTTGCCAAAAGAGTCGACATGCACCAGGCGCATGAGTGATTAGCAGGAAGCCATTGGAGCATCCAGAAAGATCTGAACGGGGAGCTCTGACTCAGCACAGTGCATGTGTGCAGGAACACATGTTTGGGGCTCTGGTTGGCCTGCCGTGTGCACTCCCAACCCTAGATGAGAGTTTGGGGGAGTTCAGGCAGTAGAGTCATGCAAATGGGTGATAAAAGAGAAAATGGGAAGGAAGAAGGAAGCAAGGCTGACCCCTCCACCATCCATCCCCCCACTCCCACCCCCACTTCTGCCCCCATTAACCCTCCCTGCCCTCAGGCCTCCTGAACAGCAAATAGTGCTGTCTTCCCCTCCCCTCCCCTCCCCTCCCCCTAGCACAAGGCCACAGAGTTGAAGTAACAA
>LR749514.1:1696080-1846423 GCA_902729485.2 Mus minutoides
TCCTGTGCTGTGAAGATAGAGACAGTTGGATCCTTGGCACTCATTGATCAGGAAGCCAGCCTAGCTGAACCAGTGAGCCAGGCCAGTGAGAGAGCTGGTTTTAGGAAACATGGCATAGAGTGCCTGAAGAATGATACCAAAGGTTGGCTAAAACACACTCACATACACACACACACACACACAATGGGGGTAGAGGTTTAACACGCACATTTTGAGAAATTCTTCTCATTTATAAATAGAGTTAGTAAATAGTTCCATCTTGCTCATGAAGATAATCAATGAAAAAGTTGAATAAAGAGGTGCAGAAGTATCAGAGGACGTGACTCTTTGAGGTCCCTTGACAATCAGGAACCTCAGCTGGTCTCCTGGTTGTCCCAGCACTGTGGTAATTACCAGCCCCATACTCCAGGACCACCTGGCTCTGCAGGAACGAACTCACTGAAGAGCCCTGAGATCAGAGATCTTTCCTCTCCATGGCAACAGCATACACAATGTCATCTTGCAATTTATTTTCACTTGACTGAGAAGACCCTGCCCTCTTCTTTCTGGCTTGGCTTCCATGGCCTGGCTATATTAGTCTTGGATGGCTCTGGGCTGTCTCGGCATCAGACCTGGCATGGACTTGTTATGCCAGCTGGGGAAGGACAACACACCTGTGGGTATGTGAGGCTGGGAGGTGGTTGGGCAAGGGTCCTAATTACTGGAGAGTGACACAAACCTTGCCAGCATGACTTCACCCATTTCCTCTTTCCCGGCTCTCTGAGCTCTGGGGATAGGTTGTGGTGTTTGCTCAGCTGCCCGGGGCCCCATGGTGAGAACCAATCTTACCTGTGGATCACCATCTTCAGGTGGACAGCTGTGCTCCTGCCCAGGTATCAAATTTGAAGGATATTCACGCTGCTTTCTTTTCTTCTTAATGTTTGTAAAAAGCTGCTGTTTTAAATAAGAAGACAGCTGGAGTGTGGTTTCCAGACATCACATCTCCAAGACCATGATAGAAACCACGAGTTGATCCATGTGAGTCTTTGGGACAAGATTGGACATCTCTGAAATTGGCAAGGCTGCACTAAAGATGGAAGTGCTGAAGCTGCCAACCTGGGGGATGGCCAGGGCTTCCTGCTAGAAGCGTGTCCCTCTGCTGTTGCTATTGCCACCACAGTGGAGGATTTGGGATGCAAGCTGACTAAGCCTCATGTGCTGTCTACCCTGAGACGATGCTGACCGGTTGTCTGGAATATGTCCTTGGTTGTTTTTCTAGGGGAGGCAGCAGGAACGCTAAGTCAGCAGGGACCTTGTGCTCAGCACACTCAAAGGGAGCCCAGGCCCTTCTTTGGAACTGTCAGGGGAGCTTTAGCCATGGGAGGTATTAAAGCATATCTTTCCCAGAGCAAGAATGCGTTTCAGGGGAAGGGATCCATGTCTGAAAATTTGCTTCTCTTAGAGAAGGATGAAGTGACCCCCCCCCCCCCAGGCCCATCAGCTAAATAGAATAGAAAGCAACATGCTGACTAGCACCAGGACAGAACCCAAAAGACCAACTCTGCTTCTTCATCATGTCCAAACAGGAGAACTGGGTAGGAAATTAATTAAGTCTTGTGATCACAAGAAAAAAAAATATTTGTAGAAATCATAATGGATGTTAGTCATAGACATTTTCATCATAAGGAAAACTTTTCATAGTGGGATTGCCAAGAGCTGGGATCGTCTGGAATCACTTTGAATCATGCTCTCCTTGTAGTTACATGAAGCATGCATGAAAAGTGAATTGTGGAGTGACAGGATCCCAGCATGGTGTTCCCCAAAGTGTGATCCATCATTGGTGGTATAGGAAGTCATGTTTATATAGAAAGATTCAAGTATCAAGCAAGGTTAGAAGCACTGCATTTTCTGATCGCAGATTCACCCTGGACATTAGAATCTGAGAACACATGTCAAATTAAACTTTTTAACTATTCTACTCAGCTTTGTATTACTATCACAAGACACCAGAGGCAACTAATGTTCAGGGACAAAATTTGGTTTTCTTAGTTCATAGTCTTAGAGGTTTACACACGATGCCTAAACGGGCTCAGTTCTCACCTGTGTCACATCCACAAGGACACAAGCAAACAATAGCATCTCAAATTAGGAATGAAGACAAAGGCAGGGTGGCTGGACCCAGGCTTGCTCCTTTTACAACTCCCTCAGGAGACCCGTGGAACAGGTCATTCCTGGAGACTTTTCTCCAGGGTCTCACCCACTTCTAACAGCACCACCTTGGCGAATAATGCTTTTTGTTTGTTTTCGAGACAGGGTTTTTCTGTGTAGCCCTGGCTGTCCTGGCAAATAACGCTTTAAGTCGAAATAGATCATATTGAAGCCATTGGCTTCTCAAACGTATTTGAAAATGGAACACACAAACTGCATGTGAAACCCAGTACTGGAAAATGTACTTTAATAGAAGACATTGCTTGTACTATACTTTCAATTTACAGCATCTTCTCCTCAAGCTGGGAGGTGATATTTCCTCTGAGATGATTAATCTTGGTTCATTTAAATGGATGACTGGCTCATGCATACAAGGCTGGGTTTGCAGGCTTCCTTATCTGTAGAACTTTAATGTTACAGAAGGGCTTGAGAAGGATAAAGGAAGAGTAATTACTCATAAAAATTAACTCTCCCATTGATTAAAAACTTCAAAATGGGTTTTCTATCTCCAGGTTTGTCTCCCTTTGTGATTTCTTTATTGTTTCTATTTTCATTATTAGATCCTGGATGATTTTGTTCACTTCCTTCACCTGTTTGGTTTTGTTTTCCAGTAATTTTTACTGGGATTTTTGTGTTACCTCTTTAAGGACCTCTACCTGTTTACCTGTGTTCTTCTGTATTTCTTTACGGGAGTTATTTATATCCTTCTTAAAGTCCTCTAGCAGCATCATGAGATGTGATTTTTAAATCAGAGTCTTGCTTTTCTGGTGTGTTAGGTTATCCAGGGCTTGCTGTGGTGGGAGAACTGGATTCTGAAGATTCCAAGTAGCCTTGGTTTCTGTTACTTATGTTCTTGCCTGTGCCTCTTACCATCTGCTTATCTCTGGTGTTAGCTGGTCTAGCTGTCTCTGACTGTGGCTTGTCCCTCCTACAAGCCTGTGTGTCAGTATTCCTGGGAGACCAGTTCTATCCTGTAGGAATTTGGATATGGAGAGCTATGGCACAGGATCAGCTCCAGGGTGAAGACAGAAACCAGAAGAATCCTGTCCCCTGCTGTTCCTTGGTTCCTGTGTCCTGAGGGCTCTGGAAAAGTCCCTCTGAGCAGAAGGGTGGTCTTACCAGGGCTCACAGGTATGTCAGCACTCCTGGGAGACCAGCTCTCTCCTGACAGTATTTGGGTATGGAGCGCTGTGGCACAGGATCAACTCTGGGTACAGAGGATCCTGGATGTAGTGCAGAATTCTATCAGACCTTCAAAGAAAGCCTAATATCAATACTCTTTGAACTATTCCACAAAATAAGAACAGAAGGAACACTACCCAAATCATTCTATGAAGTCACAGTTATGCTGTGTATAATGGGCAGTTGCTGTCTAATCAGGAACTTGTCATAATTTCTTTTCTATATAGAGGAGTTCATAAGAGATTTTTCTTCCATTTCTATCATGTTTAATATTCCAAATAGATTTTAAAAACTGGTTGAATGCATATTACTATTAGCTTCAGAAGATATCATGCATATTTAAGAGGCATGTAACTATTATTGATTATATTGATGACTTTAAAAATGTCAATACTGAGTTGTATTAAAACAAATTTGTTAGTTTAATAAAAAAACTTCAAAAATAATTAAGCATTTATTTTTACGTATTTGTGTCTATATACACATGTGAAGATGCTTACAGAGGTCAGAAGAGGATATTACCCAACAAAAATATCCATAGAAAAGGAGGCATGGCCTGCTAACTAGAGTCACATTGTGTCCTGTAGTAGCCTGGGAAATTCTGTTTAAATTCTTTGTTTAAAGATTCTAGTATATTTTAAATGTGTGTATGTGTGTGTGTGTGTGTGTGTGTGTGTGTGTGTGTGTGTATGTGTGTGTGTGTCTGTGTGTGTGTCTCTCTCTCTCTCTCTGTGTGTGTGTGTGTGTGTGTGTGTGCAGGTACCCTTGGAGACCAAAGGTGTTGGAGCTCCCTGGATCTGGAGTTACAGGCAGGTGTAAGCCACTATATGTAGGTGCTGGGAACCTAATTCAGGCCTTAGAGAGAATAGCACCTTAGCAATCTTACCCTCTGAACATTGCTGCAACCTGAAGAGCAGCCTAATGACTTGGACAGAGAAAGGAAATTCAGGATGAGCTGGGATGTGTAGCAGTTGGATTCATTTAGAAGAGATTGTTACAGACTTAGGTATAAAGTTAATGGTCAAAAGAACACCTTGGGAAGAAGTTAGATACATCAAGGGTAAGTGTGGGCTTTTCAAAGAAGATTCTCATTAAAATTTTAAGCAGTAGCCAGGAATACAATTATTGATTATTATGGCTCTCAAGTTACATCTCAAGGGGTTGCTAGGGAACTGTTCTCTTCCTTTTTTGATCAAGGAGATTATGGGGTGGCATCTGAGGTAGGATAAAGCAAAGCTTTGGATCGCAGAGGGAGACTAAGATAAACCTTTTACTGAACTTTCCCTCGAGATTCCTAGAAAATATCAAGTTACATCTAGGGAAGAAGAATGTTTAAGCTGTAAACACAATTCATTGCTCTTTTAACATTCTTCTTTGATATGCCTCTATAGAACAGGAATATCATCCTTGCGAAGGCCACCTTCACAGCAAGGGCTGATTGTGCTAGGATTCCTGACTCTCAGTTGGTGAGATGTTACAGTTCTGGGTTAGGGTGGCCATGCCCTTTCCATGGCCCTTAATTTTTTTGTCTTTTTATCTTATTTTAGGATGAGAATGTCAATCTCACCCTCCACCTTTCCATCAGAATCTGGATGGAGAAAGGTTCTTAACCTTTTGGATATGAAGGCTTTCTTCCTATTGCCCCTGCAGGACCCAGGCTTGTAGTACACACCAGGCACTTGATTCTGTATTTGCTGAATAGCTTCCATTGGACTTGGGTTTATATATGGTCGGGTCTTTGAACATAGTGAGTATGTAGTGTTTAGTCTGGATCATTTGGAGTTATTTTTCATGTCCTATGTTATTTATGCACAAAAATTATGAACTGAAGTTTGGGAATGCCAGTCAGAGACCCAGTCCTCTGCAGTTTGTCCTGGCAGCTCATCCCTGGACTGAAATCCCTTTCCTGCTCCTCTCGTGGGGTCCTGTGGATGTTGCTGACATCTGTCTCATTATCCTTGCTCCACCGCCTCGTCTTTTGATTCCCCCATCCTTTGAGCCTTTTCAACTTTAGTGTTGTGTGCTTTCTCTTTTGGACAAATTTTGCTGTGCTATATTCCATACACCTGAGCAGGGATCCAAATCCCCATTTAAATTCTCATCAGATATCTTGTCCCTTGAGACATACAATTAAGACATTTCCCAGTTAACTCAGTGATGGCTGAGGCACCCCTGTCATAACCTGTATGAGGTATAAGTAATCCATCCTTTCTCTCCTCTCGTCAGCCCCCTCCTTTAATATCTGGTATTGATTTATAGTTAGAGAAGTCAGTCAGTGGGGACTGTAGAAGCCCACATTCAGTTCTATGCTTGTTTCAGAGTTTTCTGTCTGGATACATTTACCAAGTAAGAAAATATCTCCTGCACCCCCGGGCCACCTCTGCTGACCCTCCTGTGACACCTCTGGTATTTGACAGAAAAATCAATGATGCCCAAGGTCAAAGAAGTTCTGGTTTCAAAAGGAAATGTTCAGCATTGGTTGTGGGCACTGGGTAGTGTCCTGTCTCTTGTTACTTTGATTCTTATACACAAGGAGACAGAAGGAGCCTAGTCCCTCAAATCACCCCAACACATGCTTGTAATCACAGCGCAATCATTTGCTGTCTATGAAGCTGGCTTGTGCGTGGCCACAGCTCCTCGGCTGCAGCCTCTTCCTTGAAGGCAAGTGCAGGATCATGAGACTGGAGTAACTAAAAAAAAAAAAAGCCACTTGTGGAGACTATAGTAGATCTTTTTCTTCTAGAAGGTTCGAGCTGATCAGCACAGTGGTAATCCAATAGGAATGTGCAGGAATTGGTCAAGTATATGAAAACTGTCCTCATACTTGACTTCTTAGATGAAAAGTTTATAGCTTCCAACACAGAAGTATATCTAAAATATCTACTTTTCAAGGGTTGATCTGGGATGGGTTGAGGTGCTACTTAAAAGCAACCGCCCCAAAGGAACTGGACAGGAACCACAAAATAATTCTCAAGGCACACAGAGCAGTCATTTTTTGGATGCGCACTCGGCACTCGGCACTCGGACACATACCCTTAGCCCTTAGCTCAAGGAGTCTCACATTGTTTGTGATGAACTCCTTATGTCGGTGGCTTTCTAGTTTGCCTGGGCCACTTTGTTCCCGATCCATCCTCTCTTCTTTTGTGTGCTGTTCTCATAAGCAGGTCACACATGTGACTGGGTTCTCTGGATGCCACCTGGAGAAACAAATAGAAACCCTGCCCAGAAATAACAGGGTAATGGCAAAGAGGTGGGGAAGAGCAGGGCGCCGAAGAGCAGTGCTAAGCAGGGGAGCCCCGGGAGGCATTTCTTGAGTTCTGAAAGCCCAGCTTGCAAATTTAGAAACAAACAGGAAATGTAACCCTGGGGTTCACACCTTCTTGTTAAATTTTTCTTTCCTCTCACCAGACACTTCCAACTTCAACACTGCTGTGGGCCGAGGAGAGTGTGAGCAGGATTTTTAAAATGATTGGGTAATTGACCACCTGGCTTTTATAACAATATCTGGCCCTAGACTTTGGGTAGGACCTCAGGCAACTCTTTTAACCTGGGAGGTATCTCCTCGGAAAGCAATTAGAATAAGGTGTTAGCTAAGCCATCCTAAAATGAATTCTGACTCAGTTTCAGGTGGCAGTCATGGGAGGCCAATATTTTGCAACATTCCATCATTGGACCTGAATATCCATGTGGGATTTGATGCTGAAGAAATGGTTCTGGATGTAGGTAGAATGTGGTAGTAACATATTCTTTTTTTTAAAAAGTCTTTATTATATGCCAAGGATATAGGGTAATGCCATTAAAAGTCCTAACTTCCTGCAAAGGGGCCGTGGTGACTGGAAAGGAGTGTCCTTCCCAAGGTTGTGCCCCTGGGAAGCTTGGGAGCCGCACTTGACCCAGAACTCCCTCACTTAAACTCTCTTCTGACCCGTGTCCCAAATGCACCGTCTATCAAAGGAGGAGCGGGCCATCTGAGGTTCTCTCCTCGGAGCTGGGATGGAGAAAAAGCCATAGGGTCAGACACTTACTGGATTGGGTCCTGGTTCTGTTTGCTAAGGAGGAACCTGGGTAGATGACTAGGTGGTTCTGTGCTGGAGTCTAAACAGTTCTTAGATGTTAAGACCAACCTCACAGTGCTGTTGTGGTTGAGTAACTAACATTTACAGCACAATAAGAGCTTTGACGTGGATTCTTTCATCTATAAAACCAGAACCTGGAAATTCTCAAACCATTTCACAGTGACGAGTGCTTCCAGCTTTTTGTTGTTCACCTTCCCCGAATCATCTCAGCTCAAGGTGGGCATTGCTAGCCTTGCAGTTAATTAGGAGTCAATTTACTGGTTTCTTACTTTTCAATAAAAATAATTTTTTTAAAAAAAAATATGAAAGCAGTTATTTTACAACGGCAATTTTTTTCTAAGTATTTGTGAGAGTAGTTACAAGAATTTATGAGGGAAATGATGATTATAATAATAACTTTCTCCTAATATTTAGTATACACTAAACTTTTGACATGTGTTTTCAGATACTCTAGGATAATTCTATGAATTATACATATAGTGTATATATATATATATATATATATATATATATATATATATATATAGTATATATGCATATATATGTATACACTGTATAACACACACACACACACACACAGTTTGTTAACATTGCTTTTAGGCTATTGTCTACCCAGTCCAACAATGTCTGTTTCCTAATGGAAAGTGCAAGAATCCAGTCATTCCATGAAGCGGGATACTTCAGCTGATTTTCAGCATACGTTTGAATCTTGAAGAAAAAGGCTCCAGTGAATTCCAGTGAAAGAATTAATTTGCCAGTGAAGGTGAGGATAAGCAGACAAAGAGCCAATGCTTCATTCTTCCATGTCATTTATATGGGTGGATCCTCTCACAGCGAAAGGTCTGGATTTAGGGTAGATCTTCCTACATCAAATGATCAATGAAGAAAAATCCCTCACAGGTTGTCTTAGTTTGGGTTTTATTGATGTGAAGAGACATCATGACCAAAGTACCTTTTATAAAGGACAATATTTAATTGATGTTGTCTTACAGTTTCAGAGGTTCAGTCCATTATCATTATGATGGAAAGCATGGCATCACCCAGGCATACACGGTGCTGAAGAAGGAGCCAAGAGTTCTAGATCTTAATCTGAAGGCAGCCAGGAGAAGACTGACTCTCCTACACTGGGTAGGGCTTCAAAGCCCACCCCCACAGTGATGCACTTCCTCCACCAAGGCCACACCTACTCAACAAGGCCACATCTACTCAACAAGGCTGTACCCACTCCACCAAGGCCACACCTCCTAATAATACCACCTCCTATGAGCTAAGTACATTCAAACCACCACATGGGTATACCCATATGCTTGAGTTTTAGTAATTCTAGATGTAGCCAGGTTAGGAGCCATAAATAGCCATCACACCGGTCCATACTTCAATCCAGTGAATACTATGACCCCTTTTACTTCTCTTTTACAAAGAGTAGTGTGTTTTCTGGTAACCATTTCCAAGTCCAGTATCTGCTGACAGTGGGAGGTCTCCTTACTTATCACTTATCACCATGTGGTATCACTCTCTGAATCTGTGTCCTAATTCTCCCTGAACATACTGTTCTCCATAAAAAAAAAAATCTGAAATATCCTTCTCTCCACACTTCCTCCCGACTGGGACTGACTGAATCATGACCTCTCACACTTAAAAGCATATTCTCAAACAGGGCTGGAAGAGCCACAATTCTGTGGCACATGCTTTTGGAGAGCCAGTTTTACTCCACAGTTAGGTTAGCAAAAGTAAAAATAATCTTAGCTAGTTATTTAACACTTAAGGAGATTATAGCAAAACATAGAGACTGGAGGGCACTTAGGGCTTTTCGTTTGGTTTTCAGCTCTGGAGATAGAAACCAGTTATAAACTAGCCAAAAAAGCTTTACTGCTAAGCTATCTCCTCAGCAACACTAGCACATGTCAGTGCACTCTACCCTAGGAGGAGAGCGCAGTACACGGCACCCCATACACATTCCATCACATGTCTCTAGTGGTTCCTTTTGTGGCAAGTAAGGAGCCATTTTTGGCCTTATTAGCATATTTTGCTGGGATTACTTGATTCAGGGTAAAGAATAAAGAGAATCTCTGAGCCCTGCCTGAGGGGAACTGCCAGAGCCATAATCTATGTACCTGTGATGAAAGACCAAAATGGGCTGATACTATGGACATCCAGATTTGTCTGTTGGGCATACCAGGGCAAAATGTCACAAAGTGGCCTCGACAAGAGTATTCATATTCTCTCAGTTATGGGGCCTAGAGATTGGCAGGTTTTGTTGCTCCCTAGGCTTATCTCTCTTGCTTCCAGAATGTTCCCTTTTTCCTGGGTCCTTACATGGTCTTGTTTTTCCATAGGCAGGTGTATGAATAAACCTTCGTGTTGATCACTCTAAAAGGTTTATTTTTAACTTTGGCTACACTTTGTGCTACTGACGTTAAGCCTCAGCATGTGAGTTTGGGGGTGGGGGACAATTCAGAGCCCAGCAGGATGAGTGTGGAGTAGGTAGAGAAGGAATCGGCCCAGACAGTAGGAAGGACGTAAGCATGGGGTGCTAGACATCCAGACAGTAGGAAGGACGTAAGCATGGGGTGCTAGACATCCAGACAGTAGGAAGGACGTAAGCATGGGGTGCTAGACATCCCCGTGTGCAGGGAGGCAAAGCCAGTGTCTCTGGGTCCTGGAGGAAAGAATGCAGAGGAGAAGGGATGAGACTGGAGTCAGGACAGGACTGAAGCAGGTGGGGTCACTGGGTCATGCTAGGAGCTGAAAGTCTGTCCTGTAGTGAGATTGCTGAGAAAACCCAGAGGAGCCAGCAACATGGTCAGATCTGCAGTTTAGAAAGACCCTGGGAACTTTGCAATGCACACTGGGGAGAACTGGGGAAAGGTTGGGAATAAGGAGCTTTTTTTTTTTTTTTTTTTATCTGTTAGAGTGACAAGAAAAGAATGAACTCCAGTGGGGTTAACTGGGAAGTTCACCTTCATATCTGCCCTGTTTTCTTGCCTTGGTCGATGATGGCGCTTTTTTCATTCTGCGAAGAATTCTGGCTAGTATTTCTGAAGAAGTAGCAGGTATGAAACAATGGTTTAAGAACCTCATTCATTTTAGAAACTCATCACTAACTCAGTTCCAGATAAGGAGATTGAAGCACACTGGAGTTCTGTAGTTTCTGTAAGGTTGTAGGACAAATGGTGATAGATAGACCCAGAGTGCAAACGTAGATAGCTTGGGTCTTTGTTTTTACCACTGCCTTACGTTGTCTGTGTTGTGCAAGCACAAAGACTCATGACAACCTATTCCTTGTCATCTTTCAGGAAATACAGTCTATTCCAGAAGAATCCTGAGATTTCATAATAAATGCCATTAGTTTGACTCAATGTGGGTGCAAGGCCTGTCCACCCTGTGATTTTACAATTGTCCATTAGTAACTGTGTGTACTGGTGCTCCCATTGTGCCAAACTTGAGTTGAGAGGTGAGCAGGAGAGTTCGGTCTGAGGAGGCTCATAAATGAGACTATCAGATGGATAGAGGCCAAGAACTGTTGTAGCACTGGTGAAGAGCCATTCTAGAGCCTTCTCCATCAGAAAGCTGTGTTGACCTGTGTGGGGGTCCACCGCCCGCAGTAAAATCCCCACATTCGCAGACTGGGGTTCCCAGGGGAATGGTCCAGGGCTGAAACGAGACTAGGGAGGGGAAAGAAATGGCCACCAAGACTACATTGCTGTTCAAAGCAACTGTTTAATGATCCCAAATCACTGGGGGTGGGGGGTGGGGGGTGGAGGGAAGGCTCCGCCCCAAGGCCCCGCCCCCCAAGTTGGTTCTGCGCAGACGTCTGAAGTTTTGTGGGAAGCCTGAAGTATTGTGGGATGTCCCTCCTGCGCTGGTGAGCTGGGCGGAGCCGGGGTCCTGGGAGAAACACAAGAGCAGACCACAGGACACCCGGCTACTTCTAGCCTAATTAACAAAACAAAGGATGCCGCACCACGTGCAGCTTTCCAAGGCTGGTCTTGCATCAGCGATGCTGATGGGGGAAGGGACACTACAGACCTGGACATATGTCTTAGTGACAGAGCCCCGCACCTTAAAAGGTCTGTGCAGAGGAATGGTGTTGGGTTGAGGCTACTTTAGGAAAGGAAAGTCTTTTCTATGGGTATTCCCATCACATGCTCCCAAAGACAGTACCATAGGGAGATTAGGTAGAAGTGAGGGGCAGTCCTTATGGAATTTATTTCTGGGAAGCCATGGTGGCCGTGTGAAGAAGATGAACATGCAAATGTGTAAGAAATACACCCACATGGCATTGCCTAGATAGGACTCAATTCACTAATTCATTGATGACTTCCTAAGTGGCACTGAATACTTAGTTGGCTATGCTTTGCCAGCTCGCTCTTTCCATACCCTTGCCTTCTAGGGGAAACAACTCTTGTCAATGTCAGATGACCCTTCATTTGCGCCTAGTGCCTAGAAACTGCTTATAAGAAAGAAACCTTTGAAAATACCAGGATTTTGGTTTTGTATCACCAGTCAGCCAAGGAGCCCACTTAGTGGTAAATTTAATATAAACTCCCGAAATAGAGCCAGCTCTGTCATGGTGCCCTTCTAACTCATACTTAAACAGTGCAGAGACAAAGTGCAGAAAGCAGTGCAAAGGTGTGTCTTACACAATGAATGGCGTCACCTTTATGCTCTTACGGACCCTAAGAGTTCACTCTTATTGCGCTTTATTTAGAATCTTCCACCATTGACATCCCCCAAAGCACTGCGAATGGCTTAATTTCTGGGAACCTTATACTTACTGTTGAGCCGAGATTGTCTCTTTCCTTTGTCTTTGCAAGGTGAAGGAAAAAAAAACCCAGGAAGATGGGGGCCAAAAGGAAATGGAGACAATCAGAGAGCAAACACTGGATAAACACAAGTAGATAAGAGGAAACACTAGCTTTGTGTACAAGCCAAGAGACTTCTGTCTCTGCCACATCTTACAGAATGGAACATTGTTCCCATAGACAGAAAGCCATGGACCATCATGGCCTCCTGGATTCTGCAGGGAATAGAGGTCCCCGAGGAACTTGGAGGTGATATGGGATGCGGCATGCAGGAAAGCTTAGCAGGCATGCAGCCCATCCGGACCTTTGTTGAAAAGTTGTGACAAAATGGGCAGATAAGTGGAGAGGCATCCCGGAGCACTGCCAGCTTCTCTTCCCCTTGGGAAAGTGTAGCCTTTGAGGCAGGGGTCTAGAGCAGTTTCTTGTGGAATCCTCTAGTTCTCAGCTTCCCTGAATTAGCATTTCTAGCTTCACCTTTGCAATGGAACCCAAGTTCATCGACCTTACTTTCCCCACTGCTCTGCCTTGGAGGAAGGCATGACTAAGAATAGCTGATTCACACATCCCGAGAGAGAATAGCTCACCTCTGCCAAATATTCGAATGGCCACAAAGCAAAACATGCAGATATTTGGAAATAACTAAATAATGAGTGGTCTTGATCCAGTTTTAATTCTCATACCACAAGTGTCTTTTGTGCAGAACACACTAGGGTTGTGTTTGGCGTCAAAGATACTTGGCTAGAGACGTGTGTGTGTGTGTGTGTGTGTGTGTGTGTGTATGTGTATGTGTGTGTGTGTGTGTATGTGTGTGTGTGTGTGTATCCTCATGAGAGTCCAAGTTTGTGTGAATACATGCATCAAAGTTTGTGTGAAGCTATGTGTGGGCACGGGACCACGTATAGCTGAATGAATATGTGTTTATGTGAGTGTATAAGGTTGTGTGAGGATACATGTGAGTGTAAGTTTGTGAATGAGAGTGCATAGGTGAGTCTGTGTACCACTGTGTGTGGGAAGGCCATTCATGCATGAACTTCTGTGTAAATGTATGCAAGGACAAGGGCTCTGGGAGGACAGGTTCTTGGGTTCCAGCTGGTGACATGGGCACCAGCTCTTGAAACTGTTTCTGACTCCCCAGCAATCCTGGACCAATAAACACAAAGCAAAATAATTCAATTCTGCCCAGATTTGGGTTTGCTTTCCTGGTTAGTTTACAGAAGAGAAATCACTGAAGAAGAGATTTATTCCAAGGTCCCTTGACCAGTCGATGTGAAGCCTGTGTCCTGACTTGATATGACCTTTTGCCTCCCTCACTCCTGGGCTGCATCAGGCTGTGTTTGTCAGCTGCAGTCGTAACTAATTTTGCTCAGAGTTCCGGGTTATAGAGCCATCTGCTTGACCTCACTGTGGTTTTCATGCCATGGCATGAGCGTCTAATGGAAACCACACCAGGCGGGAAGTCAGGCATATTCTTGTGATGTTGGAGAGGTCAATGGAACAGTCAAAGCCTCGCTCCAATCCCTGGTCAACCTGGGATCAGCACTGTCAGCCTTCCTGCCTAGGAGACTGGTGGAGAAAGATGAGCCGAGGGTAGGAGGGAATTGGAAAAAAAATAAGCTCACTAGCCCTGCCATGTGGTGTCACTCTTTGATCCTAAGCAAAGAAGCCAAGGGTCTTTAAAAGTCAGCACCTGTGGTTTCTGATGTCAGGCCCAAATTTCTTAATATTTATATTACTCTTTGTACTGCAGTAAAGAGGGAGAAAAGGGATACTTTTATTGGCTGTCCCCATTAATAAATTTAACATAAACTCTTGTGTTCAAAGACCCCCAAGTCAAATCTGATTTTACAAATGTTACAACTTCCTTCCTAGATCATTGACTCTTACCCCAGCTTTCTGCCCTTCTGCCAGGACTATTTTGTGACGGGCAGCCCTCACCCACCCCTGTCTCCAGGATGCAAGCTTCAGTACCTCCCACGAGGAGCACACCTCTCCACCCCTGCAACAATCCCTCAGATTTCTACCCAGGTCTGTATAGTTTTCTCCCTGGGATGGAGAGTGAAGACTGAATCCCAGTCAGTTCTGGGCAGACAGGACTTCTACAGCACAGGCCAATTTAGATTTCCTTTCTCCAAAGAGTACACAGTGTGGGCACAGATAATCTCTTTGGAAAGTTTAGATCAAAGAAATAAAGGTCAAAGATGAAAGTTGTTCCCTTCTGTCTATAATGAGAGCTAGGAGAATCCCTTTGTGACTTCCTTAATTCTTTCTGTCTCAGCTATGTCCCCCCTGCCCTTGTGTGTTCTAGGTCAACAGGAAGAGAAGACAAGCTAGTCATAACAGCAAAATACAACATGATAGGATGTGTGCAGGTGGCTTTGGGTAAGGAACACAGGAATTCAACCATCTATGGTGTTTTAGGTTTTTGTCCCCGTGACAAACACTTGTGAGAAGAACATAAAAGTGCAATTATCTTGGCATGTTTCCATGACTCTTGGCTCTCTCTCAGCTACTTTTGGGTCTGTGGTGAGATGGAACATCATAAGAAAGGGTGTAGTAGAGCTGCTCTCAACAAACATCCCAGAAGCAGAAATAGAAGTTCTAGGAAAGGACCAGGGTAGGCTATACCTCACTTGCCTTTCAATGACCAAGTTCCTCCAACCATGTCTCCTCCCACAATGCTTTCATCTCCCAAGATGGATTTGAAAGTTTGAATCCACTAGTGGATTAAATCATGATCTGGGTTACAACCCTCATGACCTAGCAGTCTGTAGAAACATCCTCACACACGTGTCTAGATGTGTTCTTCACTCATCCTCTGGCCATTGAGTCACTCAGTCAAGGTTACAAAAAAGAGTCAATATCAGATCTGGATCTCTGAGAAAGCATCCTTGGTGAGATGGCTTCACACTGAGATGTGGGGGGTTAGAAGATAAGCTCCCTGAGGACCATCCCTAGAAAAGCACCTGGAATAGAAACTGAGCCCTAAAGATTTGAGGAACAACAGAAGACTCAGTCGAATGGGGTAGTTCTAGGGAAAATATTTCAAGTCAAGAGAATTGAGTGTCTGATGGCCATGTGACCTGTTCAGTTCAGCACAGAGTTTTCATGGCTTGCATTCAAAAACCTAGAGTGACAATCCCTAGTGGATGAAGCTAGGGCGAGAAGTACAGGCCAGATGACAGTTAATCCTGTTGGGGAGTTTGGGTTTGTTCTGGGTTCAAGAGGAGTCAGTGAAGGTTGTGAGGTACCATGATGCTCCATCTCTAACTCTGCTGTGCAATGTGGCGTCTGGGAAATATTGTTAAGAAGGTAGATTCTGACTCAGTGTGTGGAGCCTGGACCTGGGCACCAACAATGCTGTTGGTTCTAGAAATGACTCTTTGAACAGCAAAGGTACAAAATGTGTAGTAATGACTTCCCGGCCCCATACTGATACATACACCATCATGATGGTTCACCTATAAAGTTTGTTTATTAGATAACAATTAATTCTCAGAAGAGGAATGGCTCTCGACCATGAGGTAAGTAATCTAGGGAAACCGTACCTCTGGCTGCATCAGTTAGTGGTTGTAATAGGTCTAGTTACCAGCTTTCTGTGGCTACCAGCATAGGATTCTTCCATTTGTAATAAGCCATCATTTTAAAATGGCCTTTTCCCTACTGTGTTCCATCAGGATATGGGTGGAGGTCAGCTGTGCCTAAAAACAGGCATTTGGCCCATACCAGAGAGGATTCTGGACTTGGTCCGAGTCCTGGAGGATTAACTGAAGTGCTCTGTCACTTTGGAGCCAGGCCAACACAGAAAGTTTCCCAAGCTCAGATTAGCCCACAGCCTGTGATGTGCTCAGGATAACCAAATTATGGCCTTTCTCTTGTCTGGACTTTTGTAAGTCCTTTCAATTTCTCTCTATGGTGATGTCCCAGTTTATATATCCATATGTGTGTGTGTGTATGTATGTATGTATGTATGTGCCAATTCAGTGGTTCTCAACACCTTTGGGGGGTCACATATCAGATATCCTGCTTATCAGATATGTCCATTATGATTCATAACAGTAGCAAAATTATAGTTATGAAGTAGCAATGAAATAATTTTATGGTTGGGGGGTCACAGTAATATGAGGAACTATGTTACTACTATATGTTCCATACTAGAGACTCCTGTGGTAGATTCTGGGTGTAGTCTGGAATCTGCATTTTTAAAATTATAAAGAAATGGGTGGGCCAATATTTGAGAATGCAGATTCTTTCATAGTGGAGTTAATGAGATACACAGATTGCTAGAGTCTGAGGTCTGAGTGTGGAAACCAAGTCCCATTCACAAGAGTATCAGGAAGACTGAGAACCACTGGGTCCATATGCTATGCCATGTTATTCACCCATAACAAATGCTTCTAATCACCAGTCTTCATCCTAGGAAAACTTGTAGTAGCTGGAGTCAACTTGTGTACAGTCCAGAAAACTCCACAACTAAGATTTTAACTTAAAATGTCCCTTGTTTGCCCATCATTGTTGCTCACAATTTCACTACTTCTTCTTCTTCATTCTTTGGGTTGAACATGGATATCTCTTACCTATTTCTAAATAAAATCAGCAATAGGTTGTCAATGTTAACTGCCTTTTCCTAGACAAGGGAGGATGTCTGAGCTAAAGAAGACCCTCAATATAGCAAGGAGGTGTAGGGAAAGAGAAAGGAGAGGCAGGAGAAACCGGATCAAACCTACTCACTCTACCCTCACCCAAGGCCAACTGTGGTCTTGACCTCCAGATGCTTCCTGTTTTCCATGGCCCCTAATCAAAACTGGGGCTGATGTAAGGCTTTGGAGTAACAGCAGGCTTTCACATTCAGGGTGGGGTTACAGTAAAGATATGAGTAATACCTGAGGCTCCATGTGCTTCTCGCGGTCTCATAGACAGCACAAATTGTAAAATCCTTTGTGACTCCCTGAGGGTTAGGAAAAAGAGAGCTTAAGGTCATATACAAAAGACACAGGGTTTCTGCACATGAACCATGCACTTCGGTGAAATAAAAACACAGCCCTTTCAAAGCACAGTCATGTGATGCCTCTACTTTATTTTAATCGTCTATTAGGAGAGAAGACAGGCATTTAATTCAGGGCATGAAGAACAGTGAGGGACTTATGTTGGAGCCCCATACTAGAGACTCCTGTGGTAGATGATTCTGGGTGTAGTCTGGAATCTGCATTTTTAAAATTATAAAGAAATGGGTGGGCCAATATTTGAGAATGCAGATTCTTTCTTAGTGGAGTTAATGAGATACACAGATCGCTAGAGTCTGAGGTCTGAGTGTGGAAACCAAGTCCCATTCATAAGAGTGTTCTTGGAAATGTCTAGGACAGAGTTTTGCACATTATGACCTTGACAAATGGTAGCGAAAGTTGAATGGTCAGGGATGTTATTTATAGAAGTGGCAACTGAGCAGAGAGTTTAACAGGAGAAAATATAATCCAGAAAAATACCCTCAAAAGCTAAGTGAAGGACTTGGGGCTTTCCAGTGACTGAAGAGGAATCCTACTGTTTGATTAGAGCATAGAGTGATTTGGGGAGGTGTTGGGATAAGATCTTATGGTAAAGGATGTTGAGTTGAAGGATTTGCATAGGTCAGACACAAAGAAAAAGCACTGGTCTTCTCTATCTATATGCTGGGAAATAGGACAAGCTAGTGGAATGTCAGTGGGTATTTATTTTCACACTGCCTATGCCACCGTATTTATGCTAGCACAAAGCAATTTGGAAAGTTTTCAGGCAAACTTAAAACAGCAGCTAAAAGTCTGGGCCAGTCTGGAGTTGTAATTTTCAGTCTTCTCTTAGTGAAATCTCTAATCCCACTTCAGTAATCACCCAAAAGGTACCAGGTCCTAAATATCCTCAGCCTTCGTCCTCTTTGGAGATATTCTTAGAGTCACCAATCCCTTTGCATAGACAAGCTCCACCAATCTACCTCACAGCAGTGCAGACCAGATCCTGCCCTAAGCTCTGTGTGCCTTCCCATCCCTGTGTGTGCGGGTTTTCTACAGTCCGGGATCAGAGACCAGGGCATTTTGACCCATCCATATCCTGGATCATCAGAACGAAGCTTTGAGTAGTCCATTTATCACACAGTTCGCTCTGTCCCATCCCTGGGACATTTACAACAGAAGAGGTTTTGGTTTTTTGGGTTCCCCCCCCTTTCATGTTTTCATATACACAATTTCTCTCAGTTTGCATCTCATGTGATGATAATGGGGATTCTAAAAAATATTTTAACCAGAAAATAAGAAAAGAGGGTTCAAATTTTAAAATTTGACTACTACTTTATAAAGTTTTAAAATTACATTATTTATCTATTTGTGTGTGTGTGTGTGTGTGTGTGTGTGTGTGTGTGTGTGTGTGTTCGTCCTTCTGCCCTCTGTGTCCTAAGGGTAGAACTCAGGCAGTCAACCTTGGCTGCACGTGATTTATTTTTCTGCTGACTCATCTCACCGACCTGCTTTCTGGGTTCTTAATAAGATTAGTCTTGGTAGCAGGATTTCAGTGAGAGCATTTTCCTCTTTAAAGTCCTTAATATACCTAGAGCATAACAAGAGCCGAACCTCTTCTGGCTTGAATACTGACTTTTCCCCAACATATTTGTGATAACTAACACATAACATGATGTTCTGAAGTACATATATGCTGAGAAAGGAATACAAGAATCAAGCTAATTAGCATATCCACTATTACACAGCTCTGTTCTCTTTTCCTTTCTTCTCTTTCCCCATGCCCACTGCTGTGCTGACAAATCTTAAGAGCTGTGTAGTTATCAAATTTCATGTTTAACAAGCAGTGATATTGACTATTGTCACCGAGTGATACTGACTGTTGTCACAGAGTGATATTGACTGTTGTCACCATGCTGTGTGCTCAACAGCCAGAACCTCATTTGGTATCATGGAAACTTTGTGCCCCTGAACAACCGCTTTCCATTTCTGTTTTTCCCCAGTCACACGCAATCACAGCTCTACCCTGTCTTTATGGCTTTGTCTGTATGTGGCTCTACCGTCTAGCAGGAAGATGCAGTAGTTTTCTCTCCGGGCCTCATTTCATTCACCTAGAACCATTCACTTTTTTTTTTTTTAATTGCAGAGTTCCCTTCTTTCAAAATGAGATAAGGATCTTGAAGAGATTTCTACACTGCCGTGTTCACAGGAATACAAATACACACACACACACAAACACACACACACACAAACACACACACACACACACACACACACACACACACCACACCCCACTACACATAAACATCATGAAGGCGCATAAGAAGGATCCTGAGGAAGGTTTTGATTGCATTCTATGGGTCCTCCTGTGAGGATTCTTAGGAGACTTTCATTTGGCTTTAGATATACCAACCTTTTCTTCTCCCCAACAATTGGTTAAAGGTCATCCTTTGGGCATGGTAATGAATATAAAGGATGCTTCCATGATAGTCAGGGGTGCTGGAGGGCTAAGAGTGGAATCTATTATCCCTCTCTTTTCATTTATATGTAAAGTACATTGGAATGTACTCATTCAACATACTTATCTCATTCTTCAATTATTTTCTCCTTCTTACCTTCATTTGCATTTTCTCTTCTTTTCCTTAAATATTACTTTTATTTGGTTGCTTATATAAACTTCCTTTTGGCACACGAGGCATGGAGAAGATGGCCCTCTCCTTTTGCTCAATTCTCCCTGGGTCCTCTTAGCTGCTCAGTGGTTTCCTTGGAGTTATACCATCGTCTTAAGTCTAATGTTATTCCCTGTATGTCTGGGTTTTTCTTAAACTTTAAAAAATTCACCACTGTTTATAAACCCTAATGTTACTTCCAGGCTTTTAAAGTAGAATCCAAGTTCATCTGACAGGCATTTATGACTCTTCAGCCCTGACCCTGGCTTTTCTTCTCTGTCAGTTCCCCAGATGTGTCCCTCACCAAGCGCCTTCCTATTCCCAGCACTCTCACTTCTTACATGTTTGTTTAGTGTTTGATTGATGGATGCTGGCATGCTGGGAATAAAATGCAGAGTCATGTGCATCCCAGGTAAGCATCCTGTCTCTGATATGCATCCTTGACCTTGTAGCTGTCAGGTACTCATCCTATCTCTGATGCACATCATTGGCTTTGTGCATACTAAGTAAGCATCCTGTCTGTGATGAGCACCCTCAGCCTCGTGCAAGCCAGGTAAGCATCCTCTCTGCTGTGCATCCTTGACCATAACAGGTAAGCATCCTTAGCCACTCTGTTGGTCTTTGCCCTTGTCTTCTTTGTCTTGCTCTTTCTGAGGAAAACCTGTTCGTTGGATCCAGAACAGAGGTGGACTTTGTACTTGTAGAATACTATGGAGTTAACTTTGTTTTACAATGACTATCATCCTGTCAGTGTCTCTTTGGTATAAGAATGTTGCTGTATGCTTTGTGACATTGACCCTTAGCAGTATGCTGGTGACTGTTGGATTCCTTTAAATAGTGTTAGAGTTGTCAGTTTATAAAGAATAGTTCCCTCTCCTCCCTCTTCACCGAGTATAGAACAATGGAGACCAATTGTAAAGTTGAACAAAGGAAGGGATCAGCAAGCTCACTGCTGATGAAGTTAGAGAGCCAAGGATTATAAACAACTGGACAAAACAGGCTTCCTTCTGTGTTGTTTCAAGAGCGCATGTTAGGATGTGTCAGGTGGAAACATTTGGACTTAGGGAGTAGACATATTTGCTGAGTGTTATTTCTACATACTCCTCAAGAAAGAAATGCACCTCCTGGGCCTGGGCCCTGGCCAGGGACAAAGCCCACAGAAGCTGGAGTTGGGTGGAATGCAGACTCCCATGTAGCTCTTTATCCCTTGTTCTCAGGTTTCCCTTCAAGGTGAGGAAAAGAAAGAGGAGGAAAGGGAATGTCTTTCTTAGCACTTTACAGTGGGGAGGCTTTGCATTCTTGGCACCTTCCTGCCTGGGGACCCCTGGTGACAACAGACACCACCGAAAGGCTTTGATGAGGAAGCATAGCGGAGGGAGGGAGCAAGCGCATGAAGCAGGAAGAGAATTTCTTGCTGCTGTTGGCATTACTGTACATTACCTTGGATGGAACAAGGCATGATGGTTTTATGCTGGTTATGTTGAAAGAGAAAGATCTGTTCTTACTGATTAGACATATACATTGAGATTCTAAGTAAAATAATATGTCTCAGATTTCCTTTAAAAGATTTTATCTGAAACAAACAAAACCAAAGTGAGATGTGAGAGGAAGGACAAAAGCAGGTGAAATTATAGGCCACGTGTTGAAACTGTTGACCTGGGTGATGATGGGTACCCAGGGCTTCGTTATGCCGTTCCCTTTAATGCTCTGTATGCTGGAAATTTTCCATAATCAGGGATATTGTGTAGCTCCAGAATCTCTGAGTTGTCTACAAAGCCAGGCTAAGAGGTAAGGTAGTCAGAAATGACATCCCAAAGTGTCTAGAGAGCAAAGATATCACTACTACCTGGTACTCACAGAGACACACCAACCAGAGCAAACGGTGGGTCTCCCTAGTGGATCTGAAACTACTGCTACACCCCGAAACCAGATGTGCTGGGCTGTCCACCATCCAGCAATGTGCATCTCCCTCTGTCCATAGTGCATTTGCTCTTTCTTTTAATGACAGAGGTCTGAGCACCATACCCCAGACATGGACAGGTGGGAGGTGGACTGTGCCTTTTACCGTGAGAATCTTTCAACATAGGAAGGGGATCCAGGCCATCCTTAACAGAAGGCTAAATTGTCATTGCCAGGAGAAAATAGTTCGTGCAGAACTTCATATTTTTCTTAGGTTTCCACCACAGAAAATGGCTGTGTTCGCTTGAGCAGTTCTTTACAGCTTATAAATGTTCTCAAATACAGTCACATCTTAGTGTCTGTAGCTTACAAGGCTTTCTTGTGCATACTTCCAACAACTTCATGTGTTAGAATTGCCTCCAAATCACAGCTGAGAAAATTATGGGAAACAGAGTTAAAAATGACTCACCCAAGTCCCCAGAGCTTTGAAGCAGTGGCCTCAAGATCCAGATCCGGGAGACTCCTACTCCAGGCTGTCACTTCCACGACAAAGCCACCAAACTCTTAGAAATGACTTCCAGCCAGTTGCAGCTTTCATTTATGTATTTATTTTATCTGAATTCAATCAAGAACCCAAACTTCTTAGAAGTTTGCCCTCCTTTGCTAACTTTTCTGGATAGTTTTCCTCAACCCATTGATAATTGCCCTAGGCAGATACAAGGGCACAGAAAACCAAGGGCACCAAGAACCCGTAACCAGTTTCAAGAAGAGCTGCAATTGTATCCCAGAAGTCTAAGGTAACAGGGGTTATGAATGTCAAGGTCATTGTGGGTCAGGTGAATGGTGGCTCCAAAGAAGAGTGGGGAGCTGATTGTGAAAAAATTCAAAATAGGGAATAGAGTGCTGAAGCAGAGGTTGAGAAGGCTGGAAGAAGGTTGGGAGGTTTGGTCATGCAGTACAGAATTTTTTTCATATTCTTTGAAAAAAGTTTTACTATTATTGTGTGGGATGTGTGTGTGAGTGTGTGTGTGTGTGTGTGTGTGTGTGTGTGTGTGTGTGTGTGTGTGCCACAGCATGTATGGGACAGTTTATGTGTAGTGGTCAGAGTATAACTTTTGGTAATTGGTTCTCTCCTCCCACTCTGGACTATGGGAACCAAACCTGGATCATTAGGCTTGTAGAGCCCTCTTGCCAGCTTCTCAATACACTGTTGAGCACCGAGTCTTTTATTTATTTTCAAATGATTTTTTTAAAGGTTATAATCCAAGATGATTGCCCGAGTCTCCTTGCAGTATCTCCAAGAAGTGTTTATACAAAGGCACCTGGAAAAGGGCGCAGATCTGCAAAAGTGTCAGGGAGGAGTAGCAGCCCTGGATGCAAGTAACTGCCCTTAGCACATTCCAAGGGTGAAAGCGGGAAAAGTGTGATGCTATGTGCAAGGAGGGCCCGAGTCCAGTAAGCTCTCCCCTGCTGCCTAATACAGGAAACATCCCCCAAACATCTCCACTAATCCCCCCACCAATACAATGAGAAATGAGTGCCTCTGGCAGCCAAGCAGTTATTAAGCCAGGACCAAACATATTCCCGCCCATAGCAACGGAGCCAAAGATAACAGCAGGGAATAGCCAAGCTGTAGAGAAATGGCAGACATAGAACATTCAATCCTGGGAGTCCCCCACCTCTAGCCCCCACCATGCAACTGAAGTGTGAGAAAAAGAAAGGGGCTTGTTCAGTAATGCCTTTTGGACTTCAGGATGCAGGGTAGAGCTGGATCAGGCTGAACAAGTTTAGTGAATTGTGGAAGTGAGAGGCAATGCCTGTTGAGGAGACATACCCAGGATGGGAGTGAGCATTTCCTTCAGCTCCACCCAAGTTACCTAGCAGCATACAGGTCCAGGTACTAGCCTGGCTTGATATAAAAGGACTGTTTGGCCTTTCTCTTTCCCTCTCCCTCTCCTCCCTCTCTCCTCCCCTCCCTCCCTCTCCTTCCCTTCCCCTCTTCTCTCTCTCTTCCCCTCTCACTCCCCTTCTCTCTCTTCCCTCATCCCTCTCCCCCTCTCTCTCTTCCCACATGTCCCCAGCAGGCCTCTTTCCCTCTTTCTCTCTGTTCTTTTCTGTCCCCTTTCTTTCTCTGCCTCTGCTTCCTTCTCTAGACCCCCTTCCCAGGTTCTAGATAAACTTTCTTTTATACTAGGCCTGTGGTATGGCTTATACCTCAGGGGGATGCCTCAGCATGGGCACACTAAGGCTCCCCCTCCCTCTGTATCATACCTTGTTGTGTTTTTTTTTTTTTTTTTTTTAACAAAACACAACAAGGGAGGCAGTGGAGATTCCTGGCAGTATGGTAGACTTAACATATTTAGAAGTGGATTTGTTTCTAACGTATATTTCTCCAACGTGACCCCGCTCTTATCAAAGTGCCCACCCACACAGTGTTTGCCTAAGGTTTCTTTGTGCCAGGATGGAACTCTTTCTAAGCAGACAAGCTCTCAGAAGCACCTTGTAACTATTGATCCTCTCCATTCACAGAGCCATTCGGCATTCAAGGAAGACTGTAGATTCTGCTTTAGGCTTTTGTAGACAGTGTAGGCCAATAAGAGGTAGAGGCAGAGCTTGTACCCTAGGAAGAAGATTAACTTGAATGTATATTCTTTGCAATAAACTTGTTAGTGTCATAGAATGTTGTCACTAAGTAGACTTTAGAGATAATCCAACAGGTTATTTTTACAGAGAAGAAGACTAAGCTGAAAGTATTTGAAAATGGCCTCACCCTGAGTTCCTGCCTTCTGAGCAGTGAACCCTTCTTTCACTTGAGCTGGGAAATCCATAAGGCAGATTGCTTTTATTTTAGAAAGGATAAATGTTGCACTCCCGACTTTGGCACATGGACCTGCCTCGATTCCTTTGTTTGTCCGTAAGCGAAAGTTTTCAGGCTCCTTCAGTTCATCTCTCCAAGATTTTTAAACTTTTTAAAAATTAGTTTCACTTAACAAAAATTCAGCCACTGAAATCCTAGATGAAGTAGACCACTGGCCACGTGATACCAAACCCACCCATCTCTGCTCCCATGTGATCATGGGATCCATCCCTCATCCTTCTCTTCATCCTCCTCAGAAAGGCATTATCCACATGATCACAAAGCCACAAAGCAGTCTCAGCTGCTAATGAGCTGACAAATCTCCCAACTCTCCCCTCAATCAACTTGACTGCACTCCCTACCCTTAACTCGACTGCACTCCCTACCCTTAACTGAAGACAGAGCTCACTGACTTTGGCACCATGTGAATCACAACACATTTTTTTCTGAATATGTTGAGGAATGCAGGCTCTGGCTCAGATGGCTTTCCATAACCACTAGCCAATTAGGGGGTCTTTTGGCACTATTTCTTTATCTGTAAAAGAAGAGTCAGATAGCACCTGAAAGGTGCTAAAGCTAAGTGAAGAATTAATAAGATAATCTGACTAAAGAGTTTTAGGAGATTGACACATAGTAAATAGTTGTACTCATTCCTTTTACTGGTTATTGAATCTAGACTGAGACCGTTTTATGTATAGATTTAGGAACGTGCATGTGTGCATTTTTGTGTGCGCACTTACGCACATGTGAACAATTAAAGAAAAAGAGGCCATGGATTTAAAAGGGAGTAGGATGAGTCCATGGGAGAAAAGGAAAGGTGTGGAGGTTTGGTTTTTTCCTATGTTAAATTCTGGTTGCTTCCAGAGACCTCATGTAGATTCCAGGTGATGCTATGTGACCTTGTCCTCAAGCTATCCCTGATTGGTGAATAAATAAACCAACAGCCAATAGTTGGGCAGAAAAGACAGGTGGGGGTTGGAGGAGGGTAGGGTTCCCAGGCTTGGGGTTGGAGGAGAACCACGAGGTGAAGAAAAAGGTGAAGAGAAGAGAAGGCACCTTGGGGAAAGAATCTCCTAATGGCCATGTGGGTTGGCTAATTGCAGTTAAGAGCATCCCAGATGAAACATGGCAAATTATATATTGGGATTATTGGCTGGGAAATGGACATAAAAGCATAGAGGATAGCTATCTTCCCAGCTCTTGTGTTAATTAAGGCTTATTATAAGTATAAAGGTTGTGTGTGTCTTTGACCACTAAATGCTCAAAGGTGGGGTAGAAATCCTGGATTCATACATAGCCATACAACAAAAAGGGGAGAATAGGATGCGATTATTTGATAATCTCAAAAAAAATCACAATTTAAAAGTTCTCCTCAAAATGGAGATATGTAACTTCTATTCTTGAGAACTTTAAGAATGTTGGTGTGGGCTGGCAAGACAGCCCAGGAGATAAAGATGCTTGTCTCCAAACTTGAAGACCTGAGTTCAAACCTTGTGACTCACATGGCAGAAGGACAGACCTAAGTCCTGAGAATTGTCATTTGACTTACACACACACACACACACACACACACACACACACACACAGTAGCAAGTGTTCCACCCACATTCTTACACAAAAACCAATCAATAAATACACACGGAAAGAAAAAGAGATAAAGAACTCTGGCTTTGCTACAGATTCCACAATGTTGGTAACACTTTTTCAAATTTTTAATCACTTTTCCCCAAATTCAGCCATATATGCTGGGACTATTTCTTTTTCACACTGAAGATCTGTGAATGCCCTGGTTTCTTCATGAAAGTGTAGAAGAACACTTGTCCCTTAATACTAAGTTTAGCCATGGTCTCTTATCAGTCTCTCAAAAAGAAAACGCAGGTGCAGAGATAATGGAGCAAACCAGTTCCATTTCCTTAGTAGTCACCTGTGACTGGTTGCCACAGCTTATAAATTCCAGACTTTTTAACTTTTACCCTTGATAAAACCTGTAAGACAACAGTTAAAGACCTCCACCCACATCAGGTCTGGTTTGGTGCCCAAGTTGGGGAAGAATTCCCAAAGGCACCTTCTCCTCAGCCCTTTGACCTTTACCACCCCTCCCCCATCCACCTGCCCTGCAGTTTCTCCACTCTCCTTGTCTCCCAGCCTGACCCACACCTTCTGACTTCTGCTGGGCTTTGGAAGAACCTTTCTCTTTACCTACTTTCTGGCATTTTCCATACTTTCAGATTTTACCTCTTTTTTTTTTTTCCCTGTCCTGGCATTTCTGACTGCTTCATTTCTGCATGGATTTTGTTTGGTTGTGATGTGTACACCAACCAGAGGTGACCTCTGTCTCTAGCCTCACTCATTACTCCTACCTAGCTCCATCTATCTTCCTAACATGGCAGCTGGGGCTGGCCTTTAAGACAGCCACTTCTTTCTCTAAGGTCCCCCTGTCTGACATTACCTTTTTTGAAACTTTGAATTTCCTTTCAGCCCACCTTTTGGTTTCTAGTTTCCTCCAATCTGATTGGTTGAGAGCAACTTGCTGCAAGCTGGTTTGCTGAACAGAAAAGATTGACAGCTCTTTTACTCAATTGATCAAGTCTCTGCTTCAGTTTATTCAATTGATCAAGTCTCTGCTCAACCGCTTTCCTCAAATTCTCTTTGTTGACTTACTTCTCTGAAGACCATAAAAGTCATCCTTAATTCTGACCAATTGTACAGCCAAACATTTTCTGTATATGCTGTTATCTGCATACAGATGAAAATATGTATCATCTAAATATATATGTATCAAAAGGTATCAACAGTGTTCTTTGTGGCTTGGGGAAGCACTTGGTCGGTTAAAAAGAATTGAGTTACTTAGTCCTTCTGTGGCTTCTGAGGGAAGGTGTAGGAACTGTCTTGTCTCATGCAATCGTATTCAAACATTTCCTTAGACTTGTGACTACATCATGGACAGAGGGATACACATGTATTAACTCCTGGGGCTCTTCTTCGGACCCAGCACAATCACAATGACATCTGGGATGTTTACATCTGAGCTGTCTTTGCTCCACAGGACCAGCTCAGGCCTAGGGCTAGGAAAGCACTACCCAAGGTTCTGGAAGAAGTTCTTAATATATTTATGTGTTACTGCCCTTCACATATTCTTTATTCAATCTCATTTTCCAAGTGGGATGAAGACTCTGCAGTTTCTCTTGCCATCCAGGTCCCCTCAGGCACAGCCTTCTTTTCCATCTAATTCTAATACAATGCAATTACTTATCCATTCAAAGGCTCTTCTCATTCCAACCTTGCAGAGAAACTTGGCATGTTCTTCTGTTGGTTTCTTGTATGTAGAAGACAACATAATGCCAGCTCTCTTGTCTCCAGGGCTACACTACATACCATACAGCCTATCTTACTTAAGACAAGCCCTGCTCCCTTTTGCATACGAGTCACCCTGGTACCAAGGAAGAACATAATTGTGCTGCCTCACCATTGGCAGAAATGTAAGACCCTGGCCAGCTTTCTGTCACTGGCAACATGGATCTGGGGACATAGAACAATCTTAGCCAAAATCACCCAGATCCCTAAACAGCACTAGGGTCATGTGTTTTCCATCTTCAGAATCCCAGAGCTGACTTGCAGCCCATCTCATATGTATTGGAATAAAGAAGAGGAGAAATTCGGTTCCTATGGAGATAGATCCCTCACCAGACTCCATGAGGGTTTCTTGTGTGGGTTGTTGTTGTTGATGATGTTGTTGTTTTCTTCTTCAAGGTTTTGTTTTGTTTTGTTTTGTTTTGTTTTTTTGGTTTTTCGAGACAGGGTTTCTCTGTATAGCCCCGGCTGTCCTGGAACTCACTCTGTAGACCAGGCTGGCCTCGAACTCAGAAATCCACCTGCCTCTGCCTCCCGAGTGCTGGGATTAAAGGCCTGCACCACCACGCCCGGCCCTCTTCTTCAAGTTTTTAAGGATTAAAACGAAGCTTTTCCTTTTCTTAAATTTTGGCAATATTTATTAAAAGACTAAGTTAATATTCACTGAAGCCTATGATTGAGCTATTGTATTGCTACCTTTGGCGCCACTTTCCAAGTCTGCTTAGAATCCAATGCATCTCTCTGTGATGTTTTGAGAATACCAATGACTATCTCCTATGTCAAGCCTTTCCCAGAGTCTAGGAAAGGCCTGTTCCTATGTGTGCCCTGGATACTGTGGCCTGTCTTATAACACATCATTAGATTCCCTTGAGAATTTCAGATGATTACATTTCAAATGAGAGAAGTCTAATGCCTTCCAGGAAAATGTAACTGTTTTTCTTAGACACACTCAGCAAATTCTAGGCTGCATGAAGGTTGGGGTGGTGCACTTCCTCTAAGGGCAGCCTGCCACATTCTTTACCTATGAGCAGAGCTTTCTAGGTAGCAAAGAGAGGTAATGCAAAGCCTTTGGCCTCTGGTGCCAAGTTTTCTTCTGTTGACGCTTTGCTCACAGCTGCTGGGAGCGTGTGGGCTGGGCACCGCACTGCCACCAAGGTAGAACTGGATCTGATTCATTCAGAACATGGGGGAATGCCACTTTCATCTGCTCCCCAGAGCCACTGATGTGAGACCGTTCTGACAATGTTACAGGACTAGCTTTCCAATGTCTAAAGAAGTGTGAAAAATATAGAGCAGAAAGTAAAAATAGCACCATCTCTCAAATACACCCACCCCTATTACCATAAGTAGGGGCAGATCCTTTTGCTAAGCTCTGTATTGAATGATGTCATAGTGGAGTGCTCTACCAGAGGCTATTAAAAGCATTTAGAATGTCATAGGGATGGAGAGAAGGACACAGTATGTAATTTTATGAGACAGCTTCTTTCATTCACTATAATTGAGATTCATTTGAGTCGTTGAGTATATTAGCGTGTGTTCCTTATTTCTGAGTAATGTTCAAATACATGGTATTTTCCATCCACACACTAAAGGGCATTAGGAAAGACTGCAATTTTTGACAACTCTAAATAGAATTGCTCTAGGCATTATTGCATAGATTTTATATGGTGCAGGTGTCTTCACTTCTCAGGAGAATGACTTTTAGGCTTACTATGTGGTTATTTGTGGCTGAGGAATGCAGGGAAGAGCTCTCCTGTGTATTAGGGATGGTTGGTGACATCACTGGCCCCCACTCACCATACACTAAGGTGCATTCTCTTACCACTTTGTGACAAAGAAAAATGTTTCCAAAAATAGTCTTGTGAGGAAAAATCACTTCCAACTGAGGTGTGCTGCTTTATAGAAAATGCCCAAGAGGGAAATGACTGAATCATAAAAGTATATGTTTAATTGCATAAAAAATTACTGAACTGTCCGAGTGTCTATCATTTTGCATTCTTATTAGTAATGAGACTTCCAATGTCCTCACATCTTCTCCGTCAGCTGACTGCTCCATAGAGCTTTCCTCTGGGCCCTCAGCATGGACAGAAAAGTGCTGGTCTGCATGCTGGGCACTGTCCAGGAGGATCTACGGGGCTCTGGCTCGATCAAAGTGGCTCAAGAGTTACAGTTCTCCAAGTTAGCCAGAGCAAGGCAGGCTGCTGGCCCTCCTCCTTGGCTGCTGCTGCCGCAGAGTTAGTGACAGGCAGCAAGATGCACCAGGCAGTTAGGGGCCAAGGTTGGGGCCACCCAGCAGGAAGTGGCTGTGACACACCCAGCTTGTTGGGCCAGGTCAAGGTCCATTGGCAAAAGCTTTGGGAATGAAAACCCTTCCCTGGAGTGCTTCAGCTCAGTAAGACAGGCACTCCCAGATCATCTTTGGTGAAATAACTTGCACACTTTAATTTTTGTTGATAGGAACTTATAAACATTTGGGGGTGGGTTGGAGTCAAGTAGCAGATGCCTTCTATTGGCTTGGTCTGAGGTGTTAAGGATTCCTCATCTGCATGTGGAAGGTCTTCAGGTTTTGGCCCTCCGTGACTGATTGTCACAGTCCTCTTAATGGGGTGTCATGGTCATATGCTCCAGGACAGGAAGCTGGTTGGGAGTAGATTTAAATGCCTACCATTCTCAATTATGAGAATTGCTGGGTTCCTGAATCCACTGCTTGACCTTGCCAGGTTTTCTGTCTGGTGGCACCATCTACTGCCTGGCAGAAGAGGGTTATTTTTTCTTTGCTTACCCCCATCAGTTAACACATTAAAAATAGCCTCAGTGTCTTATTTAGGTTTCCCAGTGCTGTAATAAAACACCATGACCAAAAGCAACTTGCATAGGAAAGGGTTTAGTGCAATTTATAACTCACAGGTAGCAGTCCATCACTGAGAGAAGGCAGGGCAGGAACTCAAGGCAGGAATCTAGCAGTAGGAACTGAAGCAGAGACCTTGGAGGAGTGTTGCTGACTGGTTTGCTCTCCAGGGCTTGCTCATCTAGCTTTCTTTTATACCTCAGGACCATCTGCCCAAGAGTGGCACTAACCACAGTGGCTGGAATCCTCCCAAACCAACCATCAATCAAGAGAATACCCTTCTTGTTTACCCACAGGCCAATCTTATACAGCCACATTTTTTTCAAATAAGATGTCCTCTTACATGTGTGTAGGTTTGTGTCCAGTTGACAAAAAGCAACCAGGATGTTCAGGAAACCCTAAAATGTGCTGATGTCCCATCAAGGGATGGGAATAAAGCACTTTCTTGGATTAAATTGACTGACAGTAAATCCAAATTTGAATTCTCCGCTTCTGTGCCTTCTGTCTGTCTGTAGTTTGTGGTTATGGACACTAATTTGCTAGTATTAGTTGGCTAGCAAACTCCAGGGATCCACCCGCATCCCTGCTCTGTAGTGGAGATGCAGATGTGCACAACCACTTTTGGCTGCTTTTTCTTTTTATGTGAGTGCTGTGGTCCAAACCCATCTTCATACTTGCATGGCAAGCACTCCACTTACCAAGCATCTCTCTGATATACTTTTACTTAAGTATCACTGTATCTACTTTTACCTTTAGTAATTTTCAACTTCATATTTCGCTCTACCCTTTCTTCAGTTTTCTTTTCAGTGATAATTGGTGGCACAGTCGCTGGCATTTCTTTTTCTTGGTTGGTTTAGTGTTGCTGCTCTTACAGTTTATCTCCTGCCTCCTATTATCGCCCAAACATGACATATATGTTAAAGGTAAATTGTATATAAAAACAGATACAACAAAGGGTGTGAGTTGGCAATAATGTTCCCATCCTCGTTGTCCTCAGGACTATTTATGTTAAATATCTAAATTTCAAAGGGTTCAATTTAAAAAATAATCAGTGACTTCCAAGAGATACAGATAAATAAAGTAAGTGATTAATTTAGGACCTAGAGAACATGCAAGAGACTGTTATTAGCCTGGAATCAACGAGAGAATAGAATTTTTTTAAAAAATGGAAATTAGAAAAGAGAAGCTTAAATAATCAAATAAAAGCCATAGCAGAAAACATCACCAATAACCTAGCTGAAGGATGCTAAAGAACATTAGGGCTGCAGGATATGCTTGAGAAAATACTATATTCAAATACCAGTATTGAAGACAGAACATGACCCATCTACACCTTCTGAGAATTTTGAGATTGAGAGATTAAGACTAATGATCCATGGGCAAAAGAAGCTGAAAATGTATCTGATAAAATTATAGCTGGAAATTTCTTGGCTGTAGAAAATGAAATGGATGTATAAACACAGGCAATACTGAGAACCCCAAATCTATGAGCCAGAGAAGACCTCGGTGACATAGAACCCCAAATCTACATAGCCAGAGAAGACCTCTGTGACATAGAACCCCAAATCTACATAGCCAGAGAAGACCTCTGTGACATATTATAGTCAACACATAAAGTACAAACCAAAGAAGTCATAGTAAGATCTGTCAGGAAGAAGCATCAACTACACAAGCAAACACATTAGACCTCAACAAAGACCCTAAGGCAGGGAAGCCAAAAGGAAATATTCCAAAAGTAAATAACTGCCAACCATGATTACTACACCTAGCAAAGTTATCTATTTAAATTGATAGATAATAGGAGATATTTAAAGGTAAACACGGACTAGAATAGTTCATGGATGCCAATTTAGAAGTTCTAGTGAAACTAAAGAATTCCTAAACAGTGTGATAGAATAAATAGATGGCTTAGCAGTTTAGAGCACTTCTTGCTCCTGAAGAGGGTCTGAGTTTGATTCTCAGTGCCTATATGGTGGCTCACAACCATCCTTAACTCGGTTAAGATGCTGAAAAAAAATGAATTGAAGACAGTAGAAAGTGGAAGGACTTCCTCTTCTCACTGACTAATAGAACTGACATTGGAAAGATGCCTATATTACTAAAAGCTATTTGCAGATAGATTCAATGTAATGAATATAAAAATGCCAATGATATTCTTCATATAATTCAGAAAAAGGTCCTAAAATGCACATAGAAGCACAAATGCCCCCAAAGAACTAAAGCAATCTGGGATGTTAGTGTTTAGTGTCAACTTCACACAATCTAGAGTCACCTAGGCAGAAAGCCTCAATGGAGGATTGTCTGCTCTGGGTTGGCCTATAAACATATTTATGGGACATCATTGTCTTAGTTAAGCTAATTGATGTGGGATGATCCAGCCCACAGTGCATGGCACTTTACTCTAGGGAAGGGATCCAGAATAGTACAAGAGTTGAAAAACTGAACTGTGTATAAGAAAGCTAGCAAATGAATATATATGCATCCATGTTTCTCTTCTCTTAGCTACCAGTGTGACTAGCTTTCTTGACTATTGTGTGAACATAGACTATAACCTAGAATTGTTAGCCAAATGAACTTTTTCTCCCAAGTTGTTTTTATTGGGGTATTTTATAGCAACAGAAATGAAAATGGAATACAATTCTAGGCAGAAAGAGTAAAGCTAGAACTATAATAGCTGACCTCAAATTATATTACAGAGCCACAGTAAGAAAACCATCATGGTACCAGTAGCTATGAACACATGGCATAGACAAGTAGACCCAGAAATAAACACATACAGGCTCAGTTATCTAATTTTTGATAGAAGAGTCAAAATGCACCGGGAAAAAGAAATTCAAGTCACTAGTAAGAGACATGAGTTCCTGAATTCAAATGACTGCTCATGTAGGGCTTAGTATATGGGGAGAGAAAAGTGTGAGGAAGAAGAGAAATGAGGGAAGGGAAGCAGAGCCTCACATCTCTTATTTATGAGCAAATCTTCATCGTGCACATCCATAGATTTGTCAAGGGTTGCCACCCATCGATCAGATAAGATGGGAATCATCAGAAATTGATTAAGATGAAAGAAAAGATGAAAGAATTGGGATAAGAAAAGGAAGGAAAATGAGAAAAAAAAATGAACCCATGTCTAGTTTCATGGATTTTAAGTGATGAGATAAACAAAAGCATACACAGCTCTGTGTAGGCTGAGGCAAGTGAGCAGACAGCCATCTCAAGGCCAGGATAGCTTGAGGCTGCCTAAGAAACATTTTCAGTATAGAAATGTAGTCAAAAATTCTGTAGTTGGGATATTTCTATTTCACTTCTCTATGACCAACATCATCTCGTTCTCTAGAATTATCTACTGTGGATAAGCCTGGTAATTTGAGTTGTAAATATGTTACAGTCACAGAGTCCAAAGGTTTTTCTAAGGTACCATTCAGTATTTCTAGAGAAATTCCAAGGAACATGAATTGGTTTCCACTTATATTATTCTGTTCTATCCATCACCTCTAGTATGAGAAGCCATTCCTGACTCAGTATGCAATTAAAGCAAGATTTCCCAACTGCATGGAAACTGCCAAAGACTAACTGGTAAGTAAGAGGCTTATAAGGATGAGATTCAGCTATCCAAATGTTTCTTAGCAGTCCCATGACCAAAGTGTCCAGTGTCTTTACAAATAGGGTCTTAAAACTAAGTTCTGATGGGTAAATTTTTTAATGTATGTATGTATGTATGTATGTATGTATGTATGCATATATATATATATATATATATATATATATATATATATATATATATATGAAGTATGGTGGTTTGAATATGCTTGGCTCATGGAGTAGCACTATTAGGAGGTGTTGCCTTGTTGGACAAAGTGTATCACAGTGGGGTTAGACTTCGAGACCCTCATCCTGGCTGCCTGGAGGCCAGCCTTCTCCTATTTGCCTTCAGAACAAGATATAGAACTCTTAGCTTCTCCAGAACCCTGTGTGCTTGGATACTACCATGTTTCCTGCCATGATGCTAACAGACAGAACCCAGTCCCAATGAAATGCTGTTCTTTGTAAGAATTTCTATGGTCATTGTGTCTCTTCATAGCAATAAATCCAAACAAAGATAGAAGTTGGTATCAGGGACTAGAGTATTGTTGTGATAGGCCTGGCCATGCTTTTGTTTGGAAGACTGTGAATTGGGGGGTGGGGGGTTGAATTTGGAAAGCAGTGGAATGCTTTACGTGGGGGTTAATGTACCATCCTAGTAGGAATATGGAAGACATTGGTGTTGAGGGTGATTTGAACTGTGGAAGCCTGGCTCTAGAGGTTTCAGAGGAGAAGAATTTTAGTATGTGGTCCAGTGACTGTACTAGTGATATTTTGATGACAAATGTGGCTGCTTTTTGCCCTTGTCTGAATAGTCTGCCTGAGGCTAAAGTAAAGATATTTAGATTAATTGCATTAGCAAAGGAAATCTCAAAATAGCCTGGTGTAAATAGCCTGTTGTATGATTACTAAAGTTCACTCATATGAAGAACATTTTAATGAAAAGGAGCAAACTGAAGAAGGAAAAATACAAAATGTGTGGTTCAACTATTAAAGGGACACCAGGAAGTGGAATGGAGCTGAATCCTTTTGAGGAGATAAGCAGATTAAAGGGGTGTTGACTTCAGGGCATGATTGCACCCAGCTAAACTTATTGTTCATGCTTTTGCAGTTGAACAAGGGATAGTTATATTCGGGCTTTACTATTACCTGGTTATTGTTTTCATTTGGCCTTTTAATCCGGAATGAACTACAATCCAGAAATGAAGGGCACACTTGTGGGCCAGATCTTGTGGCTGAAAGACACAGGTTTTTGATCTGGATTTTGAGGCATATTGGCCAAAAAGCTTAGGCCCAGGCATGGTGTTACACACATTTAATTCCAAGAGACAGAGGTAAGGAGATCAATGAGTTCAAGGACAGCCTGGTATAGAGCAAGTTCCAAGTAGATAAAAGCTTAGGTCCAGGCATGGTAGTACATTCCTTTAACTCCAGAACTCAAGAGATAGAGGCATGCAAATCTCTGAGTTTAAGGTCAGTCTACAGAGCAAGTTCCAGGACAACCAAGCTTAGGTCGTGAATAAAATCATTAAAAACAGAGAGCTAGTGAAGATGAAATATAAAAAGGGGGTCAAGTTTCAGTCCCAGCAAGCAGCAGAACTCAGCAGCTTCAACCATGTGGCTCTGGTTTTAGAGTCAAGAATAGAAGGGAATACTGAGATGATGTATGTTAGTTAGCTAGAGCTAAAAATTAGCAGTGATTGAGAAAAGGCTAGCATCACTGAAGTGAAGATCTTCTGGAAAGTGTTTTTCTGAGAGCACAAAGAAGCTGTGCTCCAGAGATAGCCAGCTGGACTTGGTCATGTGTAAGAATCACCCAAGTGGTATTGGTTGTGAAGACATGAAAGGGTCATAGAAAGTAGCTGGGGCTTGGCACTGTGAGAGGCCAAAGAAGGTCACTGGTGAAGGGGCAGCCTCAGTTGAAGTTGATGGCCCAGAACTGAAGGAGTCATGCAAAGTTGAGGCCTGGCATCATGAAGAGAGTCTTTGAGATGCTATTGGTGAAGTCTAATTGAAGCAGAGTCTCTGAGCGAGTTAGAGATGCCAATAACATGGGATGATCACCAAGAAAAGCAACAGCAGTGGAATGGAGTCAACCAGACCCTAGAGTACTATAGAGGGCAGAGATGGAGACGTGGCCTAAGCCCTTTGGAGTAGCCCAGAAGATCATGTGTGTATCCCAGACAATAAGTACCTGGGGAACACTCAGCCATAAATGGGACATCGAAATCACATCTATATCACATCCTTTCCGCAGCAAGGTTCAGGGACTGTTACAGAGGGAGGGGGCAAAACGATTGTAAACTCCAGAGGTTGGAGAGGGCCAGGACAAAACAGTGTATTATGGACATGTCAGGACTGTCGCACCCATGAGCTCATAGAAGCTGAGGCTGCCTGCATCTGAATGAGATCAAGCCAATCAGCATTCAGGCATAGAGTTGAGGAGGGACTCATGAGATCCTAACTCTAACTGAGAAGCAACTGACAGCTGATGATTTGTGGAGAGGGATAGTAAAAATTTTTAAGGGCAAAGTCCTTGGTAGGTGAACCATGTTCCAATCCTAACACCTGTGTGTATATAGGTAGCACTAATTGATTTCAATTTCATTGGATAATTAAGAAGAGAGGGAGGAGGTACTGGAGAGATGGATATGAGGTTTAAAGCATTTCCTGCTCTTCCAGAAGACCAGAATTCAGTTTTTAGCACCCACATCAGGTGACTTCCAAATGCCTGGAACTCCAGTTCCAAACCACCCAGTGCCCTCTTCTGGCCTCTGCAGATACCTGCAGCATTTACAGCACACACACACACACACACACACACACACACACACGAATAAATATGCACACACGTGTTCACACACACTATACATATTCTATAAAATAATTATACAAATATATATTTGATAAATATAAGTTTATTAAAATTGTTTTTAAAAAGGAAATAAAGTTAGGAGGAAGGGATAGAAAGTGAGTTACAGGAGTTGGGGAGGTGTGGGGGGTAAATATCAAAATATATTGTATACATGTATGAAATCTCTCTTTTTAAAAAAATACTCTTCATTTTTAAAAACTTGAACACACAAACATCATATCAAAATTAATCAGACTGAACAGCTTAATGAACTTACATATCATTAGAATTAGCATTTGAAACGGAGGCGGAGGAGCTATACATTAAATCTTACATTTTCAATACTGAGCATATTGCATGTCGTTTGCGGACACTGGATAAGATAGAACAACCAGCATCAGCTCCTGGCAGAGTCACAGCTAGAAACACGGTTACCCTCCGCCGCCTTCCATCACTGTGTCCTCGTGCCCTACCTTTATTCTTCCTCATCTCTTTTCTCTACCTACATATACATGTGCTCACATATGTACACATACGTGAGGGAGTCTGCATAGGAGAGAACATTTGGGGTTTTTTTTTTGAGACTGTTTAACCTTGCTTAATATTATACATTCTAAATCCATCCATTCTCTTGCAAAATTTTAACATAGTTTTTCTTTAGAGTACAATATTATATTCCACTTTATATTCTCCCTCTCCCTCTCTCTCTCTCTCTCTCTCTCCCTCTCTCTCTCTCTCTCTCTCTCTCTCTCTCTCTCTCTCACACACACACACACACACACACACACACACACACACACGTAATGGGCATTTTCAAAGAATCAATTAAAATATTATATTTTTAAAAGTATTTTTTTTTCACTTTATAAACATGACTGGCTTCGTTTTTGGAAAAAGCCAAAATACGCACTATCTCATTGAGTTAGGACAGAAAGTTATGATTTGGATGTTTTTATTCTCCCCAAATTTATAATTACGGTCTTAACCTGCAATGAGATAGGGCCCTTGGGGACCTTTAGACCACGGGGTGGAGCCACCATTGTATGATTAGTACCCCAAAAGAAGACACACCCGGCTGCTTGCTGATTCTCTTCACCACTTCATCACGTGGTGAGAAGATGACCATCAGTATCTATAAGCATCCCCTTGCCAAGAGCAGAATTATTCTTGAACGTGGGGAAAGTGTCTAAGCCAGTCAGTCCCTGGATGAGCAGACAGACACGGGACTTCTGCAAACAGTCTAGAAAGACTACAGAGTCACCCTCAAAGGCGGTATTCCAACAAAGCTGCAAAGGAGATAAACTCAAGGCTAATGCAACGTGAGTGCAGGTGAAGGCTTGCTGATTGATCTCTGTTTTCCCCAGCTGTACACCGGAGGCTTCACCTGTCATCAAGTCACCTTCCTTTTACTGTTGCTTGCGATTTTGTGAACGCTATGGCTACCCAGTGTAGAGAGGCGACCAAGACTGCAATTACCATTCTGTTTCTAGAAACTTCTTATTTGTCTGCAAGTTTTATGATCTGACTTCAAGAATGGATTTTTCTAAACTTGGGGCTGACTTGGAAAAGGCTCCCTAGGCTTTGAAACAATGGTGAAGGGGTCACAGGCTTAGCACTTGATGGCAAGTTTTGGTGTACAGGGCTAGTTTCCAGTGACTGAAGATCAGACACACTTGGGCTAGTTTGGTGATGCCATTCATCTCTCCCAGGATTTGGAGATGTTCATGCCAAGCTGGTACCAGAAACCTATGTTTAGGCCTCAGCTGTCCTTACAAATACATGGGAAAGAGCAATTAAACAGTACAAACCCAATTGCATGCATGTGCAAGTGTGTGTGTGTGTGTGTGTGTGTGTGTGTGTGTGTGTGTGAGATGTTTGACCAGTCAACAGGAAGGACTGATGGACCCTGAGGGTCTGGCTGTCTGGGTGGGTACAGGAAGGAGCGGGTGTTTCGTTGAATTTCACAGTCCCGTTGGCAAGTGCAACAGAGCCATTAGACTGACCTCATCTATCCTGATGTTATTTTTCTCAGCAAGCAATAACCTCAGATTTCCTTGGCTGGTGGTTTCTGAAGCTGGGAATGAATTCCCTCACTTGGAGTGACGGAGTCCAACTGGAAGCAGGAAGAAAAGACTTTCGTCCATAAAGGCATTTTGTCATCAGGGAGGGGCCAACATTTGGAAGAGTCGCATGGATAAAAAAAGTCCCTTTGGACAGCAACGTGAGCCAGAGGAGCGGTGAGTCAGGCAATCAGACATTCCTATAACCAACAGTTATTAAGCCTCTGCTGTGTACCAGCCCTATGCTGGATGCTTCAAATGTTAGAGATGAACAGCCATTTTGTTTATTTTTCAAAGAATTACTGTATCTGCCAGAGAGATGGATACATAAGCTATGATACACAGTCACGTGACATTGCAGAGCATCAGCCACCTGGGCTTGTAAAAAAAACAAATGTTTCTTATGGTTCAACCAGGCAATATTATGTCTTTAGAAGTTTTCTGATACTATGAGACCCATTTCCCAAAAACTCTATAACTCATTGTTTCAGCTGAAAGCACCAGTACATAATTGATCAAAGCGGCCTAAATCTACTAAGGGAAACTGTTAATGGGAAGAAACTATTTAATGTGGTTGTGCTCTATAACTATATTTCTATGCTGATGATACATGGATGAGTATTATTTGTCTGGATAACAAGGTGGGACCTGGCATCCTTTTCATTCTATTTAAATTTTGTAAGTTTTGAGACAGATTATTTATATAAGTAAGTAGATAGGAGGGGAAGAAGTCTGGTGTGCAGGTCCCACTTTCTTCTCTAGGCTCCATTCGAGTGGTTTGCCCCAAATAACAGTGATCTGTAACCAAAAGTTGCTGCTGTAGTCTTGATGATGATTGTGGACTGGTAGGTGGTTGACTTTTGGAAATAATTTGTTTCCCAGCCATAAAACTTCTTGTCATTTTTTGAAGAAACACACTACAGAGACTTTGTGTCACTAGTTAGATGATAATTATTCATGTTCATCCTTCAGGCCTCTTGCTTACCCAGATATATCTTAGAAATGATTGGGAGAGAAGAAATATACACTTCAACACACTTTTGAAAATGTAATATTTTGGAGGCTATTATTTCAAAATGTACCTATGTATGTATGTGTCAAGTTTTTCATTGGAAAACTGAGCAAACCACATACAAGGTCCACTACATAATCAAAAGGGAGAGTTTCTTTGGGTCTACCAGTCACATCAGACGATTCCCTTTAGAAAACAAAAACATTCCCAGTGATACGGAATCCTTGCCCTGCTGGCTTCACTGCCTACCGCCCTCTCACTTACAACAAAGGAAAAGGGAACAAGCTGAATGCCACTCCATGCATGGACAGATAGTGAAATTGTGGTACAGTCACTCAATGGAATACTACTCAGTTGTAAGGAAAAGTTGTTCCAGGTCGGAATCTAGATTGCAGGTGAGATTACCAGCAGCTGCGGAGCTTGTTATCCAGAAGGAATGTTTGTGCTTCCTCCGTCAGCCTGTAGTTTGTAATAACTTCTCCTAGGGCCTTACCAGGGGACCTCTTCAAGAGCCATGTTCTGGAACATTCCTGTGTGTTGTGTTTGAGGAGTTTCCTGTTCGAAATGGGTACCTCAATAGGACTCAGATGAGGTTAGAGGAAAACAAGTCTTTCTTTCTTTCTTTCTTTCTTTCTTTCTTTCTTTCTTTCTTTCTTTCTTTCTTTCTTACAGAAGAAAGTTTTGGAAAGAAGAGTAGGAGTGTGAATTACAGAAATGGGTACATGCTTAGAAATGACATGTATCCAAGTTCCCATTTGAGAAATTTACTCTCTTAAAACTGTCCATATCTGAATGTCCTTGGGGAAAATGTTCATCAACCATTATTATTATTATTATTATTATTTTTTTCGAGACAGGGTTTCTCTGCTTAGTCCTGGCTGTCCTAGAACTCGCTTTGTAGACCAGGCTGGCCTCGAACTCAGAAATCCGCCTGCCTCTGCCTCCCGAGTGCTGGGATTAAAGGCGTGCGCCACCACGCCCGGCTATTATTATTTTTTTTTTAAAGTTGATCTGAAATAACTTTTGCTTGTAAGCTTAGTTAGTGGGCCTGGGATGATTTATTCTGTGATCTGTGCGAGTCCTTCATCTTTGTAGTCTGTGGACCTCATTTCTCTTTTCAGAGGAGCTCGTTCATGTAGCCCAAAGCACAGCTTGTGGGAAAATGCCAGAGCCTGTGGCTGCTCTCCATTATCCACACAGCTTTCCGTACCTGAGCTGGAACAGGGGGACTTGACCTGAGGTCCGGTCCTTTGGGGGATATCAGTAAGGGTAATGGAGCTTCAGGCTGTCTCCTTGACAACAAAATAAATGTATCTTACAGCACTGTGGTTTGCTACAGCTGAAAGAATTTCAGCCTTTCCACCACTTGTTTTATAGATGTGGAAACCAAAGCCAGAAAGATGGGTGATTGACATCCCCAAATTTTACAGCTTGTAAGTGGCAGTGAGTCAGTGCTCACAATTCCCAAAGCAAGGCTACACCTGTGTGCGTGAAGCATTATTTTGTATTGCATGAACAGAAGAACTAGGATGGCTGGCCAGGTTTTTTACCCTTCATCCAGCTGCCCTGGTGTCTTTCAAGCACGCTCATAATCTCTGCATCTGGAAAATCCAGATGGCCCGATACCATTCAAGGATTTTTTTTTCAAGGAACCATAGTTAGCCGTGACTGGAAGTTTTATTTTACCATGACTTTTGTAAGAGTAGTTTTTTTTTTTTTCATAATTGTGGTCACCCCATATACAGTCAGACTTCCTGAGACTTCTAAATGTGGGAGAACAGGACTTTTAATTGTTCCCAAGTGCAGGTGTTTCAAATCAAAACCTCGAGGAAAGTCGGTTTCATCCCTGGGGCTTTTCCCATTGAATTCAGACCTGGCTGCTTGTTCCTTATTTCATACCTGCTGGAAATCCCAGAGGAACAGAGATGGCCATCTGTGACCAGGCCCAATTACTTCACTTGACTTAGATGTGAAAAACTTCCCTGAGTTTAGGAGACACCAACAGAAATTCCTGTTGTTTCAGTCCATTTGGGTTGCTGTGACAAAACGCTGTCAACTGGAGATATATATATATATATATATATATATATATATATATATATATATATATATATATATATATATACAGCTTAAAAACATAAACAGTTGCTAGTGTTAATTGAAGCACTGGCATGTTCAGTGTCTGGTGAGAGCTGTGTTCCTTCTCTTCCCAGAAGGGTAAGAGGGTCTCCTGCACCCTAGATACAAAAATGTCAGTCTTACGCAGAGGATCCGTCTTCTTCATTTAATCACTTCCTGGTGGCTCCCACATCTCTTTCTACTTCAATTCTTTTTGAGACAAGGCCTTATTATGTAACCTTGACTAGCCTGGAGCTCCCTGTGTATTCTAGGTTGGCCTCAAACTCAAAGAGATCTGCCTGACTCTGCTTCCCAAGTGCCAGGATGAAAGTTGTGTGCCACCACGCCCAACCCTAGGTCCTCCCTCTTAATATGATGACTCTGGGGTTTATATACTAATATGAATTTTTTTTTTTTTTTGGTTTTTCGAGACAGGGTTTCTCTGTGTAGCCCTGGCTGTCCTGGAACTCACTTTGTAGACCAGGCTGGCCTCGAACTCAGAAATCCGCCTGCCTCTGCCTCCCGAGTGCTGGGACTAAAGGCGTGTGCCACCACGCCCCGCTGCTAATATGAATTTCTAAAGAGACATAGACATCCAAAGCATAACACCCATATTGAGTGGGACCTCAGAGATGGGAGAACCACAGCTCACTTAGAGTCCCTCTATTGGACATAATCCTGAGCTGGGTCTGCAGAAGTCAGTCTAATGCTACATCTGGAACTGAGCCTGTGTGAGGTGTGTAGATGAATCAGCCCACAGAGCTGGAGGGAAGCAGAGCATAAAATCTGGCAAGTTTAAGAAGAACAGAGATCATGACTGCTTGTATCTTAATATACTTGATTTTTTTTCCTAGCAGACCAACTTCTATGATGTCCTTGAAAGGGAAGTCTTAATTATGCTATGTATGGAAAAATCTCATGAAAGTAGATAAATTATTTTTGAAAATAAAAGACTAAGTATCAGCAGTGTAGTCAAAAAGAACTTCAGTATCCAGATGAGCAACCTCATTTTCTGAATGTGTCTCGTGACTATGTCTCTTCATCTTAGACATGCTTCTAAGTAAACATCCTTAGGAAGCAAACTCATGACTTTGCAGAGAAATAATAATCTAGATGAATATGAAACTTAATTAGCTAGGTTCTAAAATAGTACGAGGAGGAATTTTTAGATGTCGTCATTGAAAGAGAAAGCAGGCTGATCATCCTGGAGGAGATGCAGAGCACAAGGAGCAAGACCCCCTTTCCGACAAGAACTTTGCACGCATGAAATCATGGAATAGAATTTGCTCATCTTTATAAACAAAGATTTACCTTTATTTTACCTGTATGATCATTTGTCTGCATGTATGTGTGTACACCGTATGCATAGAATACCCAAGGAGTGTAGAAGACAGCATCGGATCCTCTGGAACTGGAGTTACAGGTGTTTGTGAGCCAACATGTAGTCGCTGAGACCGAAACCTGAGTCCTTTGCAAGAACAGCATGTGCTAAGCCATCTTTCCCAGCCTGTGATTGAATCATAGTATAGAAAAGAACCCGAAAGACTGACTGATTTATGGTTAGAACCGCCATGAAAACCTAGGCCTGGTGGCACATGCCTGTCTGTAATCTCATCACCTATGTGTGGTGTGGCTGGGTCCCTTTGGATACTCAGACTTTCCAGGGAAGTCTCTGCTCTAGTTCAGTAGAGGAGAGGCTTCTCCTTTTGTGGATATTTATTCTGGACTCCCAATCTTTGAAGCCTGTTTCATATCAAAATTAACAGAATCTGACTGGGTGGACGATGGTAGTTGGCAAAGCATGGAGACTTCTGGCTGTGAATCCTCTTTGCTAGGACTCTAGCCGAGAGAGCCATAGTTACATCTTTGCCATATCACTCAAATTTGCATAATAATGTATTAATCTTGTGATTTTTCTTTTTCTTGAAGAATGTCATTGGCCAAACTTGTGGATTCTAAATAGGATTAGATTTTGTACTGAAAAGATCCTGAGAAAAATGTAACAGGTCACAAAGACCCTGAAACTGGGAAGAGAGATTTCACTATTAGCAGAAAGTCTTTACATAGCTGAGCATAATAGCCTGAATCTGTGTGTATGCCCATAGTGTTCTGTGAATTTATGTATTTGCCAACTGATAGAGCTCACTGTCAAGTGTTTGTGGTTTGGTTGATGGATTGAGATACAGCTCACTGCCAAGTGTGTGTGGTTTAGTTGCTGGACTGAGATTGAAAAATTTCACTACTGCACCTGTGCCCCTGAGCATGAAAATCTTGTACCCATTTCTTTTGTAGAAGAATGGATATTGTTAGATCAGGAAAATCCTCTACTTCCTCCTCCTCCTCCTTTCCCCCTTGAGGGCCCATAAATATCGGGTCCTCTTTTGCCTCGGGGTCAAGTCCTCTATCCACTTCCGGGATAAGAGTCACCCCCAGAGCTCTGGCTTTCCCCAAATAAAGCCTCTTGCTGTTTACATCAAGACTGTTTCTCGTGAGTGATTTGGGGTGTCGCCTCTCCTGAGTCAGAACATGGGAGTTCTCACATTGTGAGTCTTTCAGACTTCTGTTAAACCCTGGTTGCATCTGCCGCTATGCAGTACCCTTGCCCTGGCCCATAATTCATTGTCCTTGGCTAGCTTCATAACTTCAGACTCATTCCATTAGCATTAATATTCAACTTTTAATTTTTTAAAAAAATTCTTTATTTCCTTCTGATGTCCCTTTGTATCCTTTTCTTCCCCAATCTGCATTACTGCTCTGGATACTGAAGGGCAGCATCCTTGGGGCTGGAGTGAGGAGGGGCGGCTGAGTGAGTCTCCTCGCAGCTCCAGGTGTCACGCATGTGCCCTGATTCCTTGCAGCCTCCCAGTCTCTCTTCCGATGTGACTGCCGAGTTGAAAAGTAAGGTATCCTGGCTTTTGAAAAATAATGAATGATTGTACATACTTCAAATTTTCTGCCTGTATCTTTGTTTTCTAGACGTCAGGAGAGGCCTCCCCTTCTCTCTTGAGATCAGGTTAAAATGAACAGAAGCATCTCATGTCTGTTGTAAAGGGCTTTCCAAGGGATCGAGCAGAGCTTGAAGTCTAAAGGTCTCTTCCTCTTGGGCTTTACTTCCAAATGTTACTGTGGCTTTATTCATACCCCTTACAACTTTGTCCACTCTGTGAATTACACTGACCAAGACAAAAATCAGCAGCAAAACCAAAACTGGACCAGTTCCATTTATTTAAAAATAGTGATGAATGAGAAGATGCTGTTCATACTATATCACCCCAAAATTAATATGTTGAAAACATGATCCCCCAAGTCCTGTTAATATATTTGAGGTAGGACTTTTGGGAAATAATTAGGGTTAAATGTATTGTTGGGGAGGGTGGAGCTTCCACATTAGCATTGGTGGCTTTATAAGCAAAGAAAGAGACTCAAACTAACAACACGCTTGCTCTGTTTTGCCATGATGCCCTCTGAGACATCATGATACAGGAGACAGCCCTCTCGGGGCATGGACAGGTGTCAGTGCCATGCTCCTGGACTTCCCAGGCTTCAGAACTGTAATCTACATAGATCTCTAGGCTTTCTAAATTACCTGGCCTCAGATATTTTGTTGTAGCAACAGAAAATGCTTTTGAAGTTCTGGGGAGGAAGAAGAAGCAGTAGGAACATGGGTGTGTGGTGTGGAATGAACACCTTCAAAAGGACAAGCCAGCCTCAGTGTTTATAAAAATGCGAGTAGACAACATCATCCCCAGGAGACCTCATAGGACCTCATCTTACTTTAAACCCTTTACCTTCCTCTCATTTCCTTTCTTTGTGTTTTTCTTAAGGATGAGAACTTTATCTTGTTTCATAATGGGCATCTTTGCTGTTTTCTCTCGACTCTGGTCTGTTAGTAGCAACCTAAAGATCTTTATGAATACGTTTATCCCATTTAAATAAATATAATTCCCCATCAGAATGGATTGTGGTCCTGGCCTGATCTCATGATCAGTTCACATATTGGCTATCTGCTATCTGCTATCTGGAGCAATACATTATGTACACAGAATGGCAGGAGTCATTTGCATGCTGAGTCCTTTTGGACTCAATACATTTCCACTGCACTATCATCTGTCTAACTCCACAGGAGGTGGCATGCACTGCTTGGGTAGGGACACTGGGCAGCTGGGAAGCAGCTGGATTCAAGGCTATAGAACTAAAAGAAGACTTTTTCTATATATAGTCAAAAATGGAAAGAGACCAAAGGTGGGTCTGGGATACAAACAGCTCTTGCAAAATACCAAGGATCAGGCTAGAGAAACAAGACTAGTTGAAAAATGAATCCAAAGATTAAGAATGGAGTTTTCAAAAAAAAAAAAAAAAGTGTGTGTGTGTGTGTGTGTGTGTGTGTATGTGTGTGTGTGGTGTTTGTGTTTTTCTTGGGGACTTTTTAAATATGCATGTGTGGTGTGTGTGCATGTGTATGTGTGCATGCATCTGCAAGCATATGTATGTATGTATGTATGTATGTATGTATGTATGTATGTATGTATGCCTTGGGGAAGGTTAGAGACAACATGAAGTCTGGGAGTTAGCATAGATGATATATTGGAAGGACCAGGAAACATCCACACCTGTCTTTCTGGAGACATATAAAACACCCAAAGTGGCTGATTGCATGGAGGTTGAAGCAGGCTTAGGCTAGCAAAATAAATAAATAAATAAATAGATAAATAAATAAATAAATAAATATTAAAGAAAAAGAAAGAGGGAAAGAAAGAAAAAGAAAAAAAGCTTGTATCCAGCCATGTGTGTGACTCAGTCATTCATTCACTAAGTCATGGAATGCTTATTTAATGGTAGCACAGTGGGGGATAAGAAGCAGAATTCTTCCCATTTATTAGTTCATAGTGACTTCCATGGTTAATTCTACATGGTGATGTTGAGAGTATTTACTAGAAAGATCTGAACAACTTGGGGAATAATAAAGTTCTCCTTAAAAAATTATATTTTTAGAAGACAGAAGAAGGGGAAAGGTATTTGGGAGGAGGGTACTTTTAGGAACTGCACATATTCATCACCAGCCACCAAATAAGACACATTTCCACTGTCACCAGGAGGCCCTTTAAAAAGCCCATGCCATCATCTCTCTCTCTCTCTTTCTCTCTCTCTCTCTCTCCCTCTCCCTCTCTCTCTCTCTCTCGTAGCCTTGTCTTGTGTGAGGTCTGTTATGTGGTATGCTCTCTGTACACCCTCTCTTGGCCCTCTTATCACTGCAAAAAACCTAACATTAGAGTTGTAGACTCAGATGGGATAGGATGCCTGGACTCCCCTCTGGGGTCTAAACTGCATTGGGACCCAATTCATTATCTCCATCCACCCAAAGCAGACCCATCTTCTGACTCACGGATCCCTTGGCCCTCCATCTATCACTGGTAAGTGATCCCTCTGGGCATGTGCAAAGGCCCTGCACCAGGAAGCACCATGGAATATATAAAAACCCATCAGATTTGAAACACAGTAATTGAAGAAAAGTAATTAAAATTGAATACAACCTGGAGCCGATTGGAATATGCAACTACATGGATGATATAATCTCATCTGAGATATTTATGATGCTGACTTCTGAAACAGGAAAAGGCTGTGGTTTTACATTATGTGAGTTTGTGAGTATAGCAGACAATTAGAGTTTGAAACAGTCCAGGTAAGTCATTATGACTTGGATTATCCAAGTGACTGAAAATGGAGAGAAGTTGTGGAAGTAATTGTGCTAAGAGCCGGTGATGGATTGATATGAGTTGCCAGGGAGAAAGGAAGATCAAACTTACTCCTTTTTTTGAAAATCCTGGACAAGCCCCAGGATAGTGGGTCAATGTCTTTTTGGATAGTGGTCAATGCCTTTCACTGAGATGGGAAAGGCTGGAAATATGGAGGGTGTTGGAGTGAGAAGTCAGTTTGAACATGGTAAGTCTGGGATAACTGGAAAGTGTGATGTTTTATCATAATATTTCTAACAAAACTCAGGCATCTGCTTGAACATTCTGTGTTCATATATATGTACCTAACTGAAAAGCAAAAGTAACTTTAAAGAGGAAATTATCAGATGATTCTTAAACATGAAGTAACCAGAGAGGGTCCAAAATGGGCTAGCTTCATGTTAGAGGCTATGGTTGCTCCCACAATGCTAAGACAGGAAAGCAGAGATGGGCCAGGCAAAGCAGCAACTGTGTGGAGATGCTAACTCCTTGCTGGATGATGAGTTAGTCAGGATGCAGGCTTAAGAAGGGTTATGGCCCTCACCTCTTGCCTGCTGCCCCCACCCCTTACCTGGGCAAAGCATGAGAGTTAGGCCTGGTGGCACGTCATGGTCACAGGAGAGCTCGTGGGATGACCAACACAATCTCCACTCAGGCCCGGATCCAGGGCTCGGAGTTGGCTCACCTACACATCTACCCCATATTTGTGAACTACTGGAGTGCATGAAAGGGGCAGTCCTGCAGATCCAAAGCTGCAGAATCGGGATCTCCACAACACAGGACAATAACAGGATCTCTGAGAGGAGCCCCAGTGAGGATACAGTATTGATGGGGTCACAGAAGCCAGAGGCCTCCAAGCAGACCAATGACTCATTCGAATGATGATTTGCAAGCAAAGCTATTTGGGGAAGAGGACACACTGTGTGACTTGTGACACAGTGCAGCTTCCATGGCAAGCTCCTTCTCTTTTCTCTTCTCTTCTCTTCTCTTCTCTTCTCTTCTCTTCTCTTCTCTTCTCTTCTCTTCTCTTCTCTTCTCTTCCCTTCCCTTCCCTTCCCTTCCCTTCCCTTCCCTTCCCTTCCCTTCCCTTCCCTTCCCTTTCCTTTCCTTTTTGGGTATAGGTTGCCAGGGTGGAGGGTGGCTATGAAGGAATGAGGAGATGAGTGGAATTGGGGTACATGATGTTAAATTACCAAAGAATCAATATAATTTTTTAAGAAAAGAAAGAAAATGAATACATAAAAATAAAAGGTCCTTCCTACTTAAAAAGAAAGAAAAAGAAAAAAAGAGAGAGAGAAGGGACCCGGCTGGAAAGGCAGGCTGAGGAACACTTGGGCTCAGGTTAGATTATTGTGATTGTGCCCAGTTGACAGGAGAGTGTTGAAGACCCTCTCTAGTGGCTATTCCTGGTTGTCAACTTGACTATATTTGGAATGAACTACACTCCAAAATTGGAAGGCTCACCGGTGACCCTAATCTGGAGGCTGGGAGATAGAACTTTCTGACCTGGATCTTAGTATGGAGATCTTGAGGCATAGTGGCTATGGATTCCAGAAGATTAAGACAGGGAGTTCAAGATCATCTGGCATTAAAGGTGTGGTGGCACACACCTTTTATCTGGGCTACACCTTCTGCTGGAGACCATATAAGGACATTGTAAGAATGGAGTCTCCCTCTCTCGCTCTTTCACCTGCTTGCCGTGTGGGACTGAAAAACTGCTGGATCCTTGGACTTCCATTCACAGCTACTACTGAACCATTGTTGGGAATTGGACTGCAGATTGTAAGTCATCAATAAATTCCTTTACTTTATAGAGGCTATCTATAAGTTCTGTAACTCTAGAGAACCCTGACTAATACACCCTCTCAGGGCAATTGTGATTTATGAATCTAATGTGGCATTGGGATGTGGACACAGCCTGTGTGATAACCACAGAATGTGGAGATAAAGGTGATCAGCAGAGGCAAAGGCTGCTTCAGGATTGGCGATAGGATGGGGGACTTCTCAGCTAGCCCCATTCTCTTGTCCTACGTACCAAGCTGCTTTCTTAATTTTCTCCCTACCTCATTTTCTCTTGCTTCATTTACAGATAAAAATCTGAGGCTTCCAGAACGTACTAGCTGAGGGTTTCAGAAACAGACTCGCAAACTGATGTCATGATTGCTCAAAGGTATGGTTGACGGGAAGGTTTTTATTGTAGATAGCAAAGAGCCGGAGGCATCTGAAAATGTTCAGAGCAGAGAGAAAGCAATGGACTGAACATGGCCATGAGAAGAGGAGGGTAGGGTGGGGAATGAGAGAGGAAGACAAAGCAAGGAGACCAAGAGAGAAAGGGGCAAAAGAAGAGAGGCCCAGGAGCGTGGCTATACAGGAATGAGAAGCTGAGGATGGGAAGTCCATGAGCTAGTGAAGCCTAGGGTTTGGGGTGGGGTGGTTAGAAGTGGGGAGAGTGGAGTGGGTGGTAGGAGGAGCTAGGAACTTGGACTAAGTGAGCCAGGATGCCAACATGCCCTTTGGCATACTAATAGGCACAACAGATAGCCATTTGTCCCATCTGCCTGTGATAAGAAGGAAATGGCTCCTTTGGCATAAGGAAACCGGCTTCACAGGTTCCTAGGGAACACTGGCTTCTGTCTAACTGCCAGCACTGAGGGAAGCAGGGTTTCCTTTGGACCTGACAAAGAAGCCATTGGCTGCTGCTGTAACATTGGGACGTTCCAAACATCTGACTTCCTGAGTTGAACAGTTCTTAGCCAAAATAGGACCAGAGATGGTGACACATCATAGAAGGGGTAGGGGTGAGGGTCTCATGTTCCTCTGTTTTCCTCTGTGTTATTAGCACAATACTCATTGTGTCAGCTGTTTGAAATTACTTCAGCATTTAAAAATGTAAAAAAAAAATAGAAAAAAAATACAAATTTGTGATGGTAGAGAATCAGTTATGAGATTACAAACACATACTCCCCTTAGAAAGGAGTTTGGAGCTTTGTTTCCAGTACCAGGATGGGCAGTTCTCCACTGCCTGTAACTCCAGACCCATAGAAATGTGCTGCTGCTGCTCGCTTTTGTGGGGACCTGAGATTACATGTACATACCATACAAGGACACATATACAAATGAAAATAAAATAAATATTCAGAAAGCAAACACAAATTTAGATAATGATGTAGGGTGGCGGGCAGTGCAATGATAATTGCTGCCTAGACTGATGACCTATGTGCACTCTGCCCAAATCTACATGGCAGCAGTAGAGAATCAATATCTACGAATTGTTCTCTGACTTCCACATTCATGCTGTGGCCCAGGCATATCCCCAGTTCCTACCCCCACTAGAGAGAGAGAGAGAGAGAGAGAGAGAGAGAGAGAGAGAGAGAGAGAGAGAGAGAGAGAATATAGTGTTGCGAGGAATAGAAACTAAGATTTGTATCTTCCTATTTCCCATCACATTTCTCACACCCTGGGAACTAAACATCGCTATGTAACAAAGGCTGCCCTTGAACTCGAGACACTTCTCCAGCAGCTCCCACATGCTGGGATTACTACATGTTCCCTCATACGAGGTCACCAAGTACTTGTTTCTGAACAGAGATTAGTATTGCAGCACTTGGAGCAACACAACTCCTCACAATAGAAAAACGACTTAAAATGACTCTCACTCTGTTGTGGGTTGAGTGTGACGGTGAAAATCCCTAACAGGTTTTTGTCTTAGTCTGTTCTTGATGTCGTAACACATCTCTTAGGCTGGGTAATTCCCTGTCCCCCCCCTCCCCCCAATGTATTTCTCAAAGGTCTGGAGTGTGGGAAGTCCAACACCCAGACACTGGCAGACTTTGGGTCTGGCAACAGCTGTTCTCTACTTCTAAAATGCGGCCTTGTGGCTAAATTCTAACTTGGAAGATAAGGGCAAAAGAAGGATGAAGAGGCTTCTTTGGGCTCCTTAACAGGGGTACTAATCCTACACATGGCCTGATTGCCCACAGGCATCCACTTCTGCTGTCTTGAAGATTAAATAATTGTTGGCACGACACAAATTATGACAGAATGTAAAATACCAGGACATTGTAGGTCAGAGTCGGGGTCAAATCTCAAATAGTGTGAGTGTCCCATCCACCACTCCAGTGGCACTTTCAGGAAGGACAAAGGAATCAAGTATTAAACCCTCTAAGGCAAGAGGCAGCAGCTTGCTCTGGATATCTCCCTCTGGATCAAAGATTGCTGTGGAAATCTACCCTGTTACGTGAGTTGACTTTGAGGTGTGATTTTGTCAAATCCTTCCCTTACATATCTATGTAAGCAAGGTGCCAAAAAACTCACAAAAGGGGGAGGGGCAAGTGAAAAGCAATGAGTGAGAGGTAGAGAAAGCAAGGTGGGCTATGAATTAAGGATAGCCTCTACTACGTAGTAAGGTGAAATTAAGGCTAGCCTCCACTACATAGTAAGGTGAAAACTGAGTAGACTTACAGGAGACCTTGTCTTTGAAACAAACAAACAAACTAAACAAACAACAAAATTCCTAAAAGAAAGTAAAAGAGAAACCACTTGGCAGAGCCTTCTTGTGCACTAGTGTTGGAGAAGAGAGCACACAAAGTCCTTTCCCTGATGCCTTTTCATCTTTCTATCCTCTCCTGGGAGTTTGGGCATGCGCATCAGAGCTCTCTGTTAAGAAACCATTGGGTAGGGAGCCAGCATTAGGGATACTGATATGTAAACGCATAGATTGTGTATGGTAGACCAGTGAGAGATGATATTGGTCCCTAGGTATTTTAAATAGTGTGAATTTAATGCAATGAGCAGCTCGAGGGGCTACATGAGCTGAGGAGCCAACTTTGTGGTCAGTGTGGTAACAGAAATTATGAGCAGCTGGAAAGTTCTGGGGCTGAAGGCATAAAAAAGAGGTGGTGTTCCTCTGTCACAGGGTACATACCCTCATCAAAACTGGAATTCTACAGTCCGGGAGCCAGCAAAGAATCTTGGCCTCTGCCAGGGTCTCTGGGAGTCTCAGACAGAGTAGGGAAAGGACCTCGCCTATCTGCTTGCTTTTCTCTCTTGACAGTGACTCTAGGGCAGGAACATCTAGAATATTGCTGCCAAGGGATTTGGAGAACTGCAGCCTCCAGGAATCTGTCTGGTGAATTAGTAAAGATCTAGGGACCAAGGGGAACGGAGGGGCCAGTGACTAGGTCCACGACTGGCCCCAAAATACACAACACTGTGGCTGATCTGGGCTAGCCCACATAACTAATTTGAATTTCAGTGGATTGCTATCACCTTCCACTTCCTCCATCTTGGCCCATGCCCCTTTTGTGGCTGTCTTTTCCTTCTACCTCTGCTCACTTCAAGATTTCTTGGTTAACAAAGAAGAGAGTCCTAGTGTTCCAGGCCATGGGCTTGCTTCTCAGCCTCAGGAGAAGGCTTCTGGTCATGTGTCTAGAGAAATACCGGAGGAAATAACCCTCTTGAGAGCCTGTGCTCACCTATGGCAAGGAGCACATCAGCCTGGAGGTGCTCCTTCTAGTAAGGACCCAGGAACAGGTCAGGAAGGAAGAAGTCTCACATGGGAGGAGTATTCCTCCTCTCAAAGGGTGTATATCTGCTTGCTGCAGGACAAACCCTAGTTTTAGGGGAGGTCAGTTTGGCCTGGAAGGCAAGAGTGATTGATGAGAAGGAGCCAGTACTGATCCTCCTGGCAAGGGATCTCAGGCAGCAGGGAAAGCCATGACCTACGCTAATGACCTATGACTTTGGGGTGGTGAATTGTGGATGTCAATTTGACTAGATTAAGGGAAGCCAGTGCAAGTTAAGCATTATATCCAGATACTTCAGGAAAGGTGATTCTAGAACAGACCTTCATTTGAACCAGGGAACTAAGAAAGTCTGCCCTCATGAATATGGGTGGGTCCCATGCAATCATTTGCAGGCTGGAAGAACATGACTTCCCTCCCTGTCTCCGAGAGCTGGGACAAGCTTCCTTTCTTCCTTTCCTGCCCTTGGACACCCAACCTTTAGGCTGTCTGGGCTTCAGAGTCTATGACGCAGCCTACCAGGCTTTCAGGCCTTGGTCTTGGGTTGAAAAGTTACACCATTGGCTTCTCTGGATCTGGGTTTAGACTGAGGCCAGCTACTGGTTTCTGGGGGTTGCCAGTTTACTGGTAGCATATTATAGAATGTCTCAGCTTCCATTATTGACTTAGTAAATCTCTTGACTGCTTGTATCTGTCCTGTCAGTTCTGACTCCCAGAATGACATTAGTTCAGTACCCTACTCTCTCTGGCTTCTTGGGTTATAAATCAGGTCTCTCTCTACAGATGTGGAAATCTAGATTGAGTAGGATTTCTACACTGGAAAAGAGGCTATCTTAATACGACTTACTGGATGTGGTTAAAATGGAGACAGGGTAGAACCCATGATGTATCGAGCCACCCAGTGACCAGAGTTTTTTCTGCAAACACAGCAGGCTTGAGAGCCAGGGAAGGCAGAGGGGAGAAAAGGAAAGGCAGCTAAGTGATAAGGTTATGTAAAGAAAAATAGAAGGGAAAAACATTGCCTAATCCAAAAAGAACACACTTGCGTCTTGACTCCACATAATCCGCTCCCTGCTCCCTAAGGAGAATTCCCTACCTTCTTATGCTATGTGATCGCAGGCAAGGCAAATCCCAAAGCCCTGGTCAGAACAACTCAGAAAATCCTCTGCATGGCTTTGCTGCTTTCCTGAACTGAAGGGCCAGCTCAGTGCCCCCAGGGCTTTGTGCAGCCAAGTTGCTGACAGGCTATTCAAGGAATTGCAAGAAGGTTCTCCTTCTGTTACAAACGGGCTCTATTTCCCAACCCCAGGCCTCAGAGATGCATGAGGGTAACAGCAGTTCAGGTTAAGCATTGGGGGCTTAAGTGGAGAAGCCCTTAAACTGGATGTGGCCCTGGAGAGGGAGAGAGAGCCAATGAAATGCCAGAGACCCACCTCTGTCTTGGCTAACCTCACAGGAAAGTGGTTCAGACAGTTCTTTCTGTCAAAAGTGGCTATGGGAGGAGGGGAAGAGCCAAAACCAATCCTGTTCTCTGGGGCAGCAGCTGGATCAAGAAACACATTCTACTTAACAGGACCAGAAAAACAATATGGCAAACCAATTACATTTAGTCTTGGGATTTACCCAGGAAAGATGAACCTGTTGGACCGAGACTCTAACCCAGATATCATGTGTCATGTTCTTATTTTCCCTTTTCCTCCCATGTTTTCACCTTATTTCCAGCAAGGAGATTCGAGATGCTAGAGGGTTGTGCAGATGCTCAGAGCCTATCTCCTGCCACCCCCGCTCTCCAAATTCCTTCTATGTCCAGAAGCAATGTGGGCACTAGCTTTTGGAACTAAAAATATACCTCCATGATCTTCATGCTTTTTCTTTTCAGTTTCCACTGGGAAGTGGTCATCAGATATTGTAGCATCTCAGCACCTTCCTTAGTCCATGTGCCTATTCTCAGCTTATTAATGTAACCATGTCAGCTTCTGAGACACCATGCTACTTAGATGTCTTAAGTATTGTCTTAGATTTAACAGCTATGAAGATCTAGTGAAGAAACTTGATAGGACCTTAGAAACCACTCTCTCCAATCTGGGCTACCTTTAATCACAGCTTTACAAGATGGATCGTGAGCCACTGCATGCTTGGCCCAGCCCATTCCCTCTCTAGTGAAAGGCCAAGCGAGGTTCTTGTTTTAGTTTGACATCATCTTCTCCCATGGATGTGAGCAAGTGGGTTTGATACTCTAAGGCCCTAGATGTTTGTCATCTTGACCTGAGTTTGCCTTGGTATGACTTAGCCACACATACTTCGGAAAAAAGCAATAATGCCAACAATGAGAACTGGGGGTGGGGGTGGGGGGAGAACTTGTCGAGTGGAATCTGTTGCTGGCTCCCCAGCTAGTAGCTCCTGGAGTTCTTCTTCCCTCATGCTTCCGTCTCTTATTTCCAACAGAGCAGAAAACAAACAAAAAATTGGCCATATTGATATCACATATGAATCACATTTTGAGGAATAAATCTCCATCATATGATTGGAAGGCTAGCGATAGAGCAGAATTGACAAACAGGCAAAGAAAGGGCTTATACACCTGACTATGAGATGGGCTCTCAATGGCTACATTGTATGCCTCCTGCCCTTACCTGATCTAGGATCTAGGTTTGGGGAGATAGAAAATCAAAGGTGGGGGAGGGGAGAGAGAAAGAGAGACAGAGAAAAAGAGAGAGAGAGAGAGAGAGAGAGAGAGAGAGAGAGAGAGAGAGAGGAGAGACTGAGATTATAATGTTTTAAATGACAACTTTTAAAATGGAGAATCTAATTTTCTGGAAGTCTTATTAGACTTTAAAGGAAGAATTTATGTTTGCATGAATTGTGCAGAAAGGAATTTTAATAACAGAGAGGCAGTGTGAGACAATGTCGATCGAGGTCATAACTCAGGGACGGAAGGCTTTCCAGGAGGGATTAGCATAGGCTGCAAACTCTCTCAGGCACAAGAAAGCTCATGTCTGCCCCGGAGCTCTCTGGTGAATAGACATACAGGCATTGCTCACACAGTTAAGAAAGAAGCCTGGGCTAGCCTCCCACTGAGAGAAGCAGAGCTAGGGATTGCTACAGAGGTACACTGTGCTGGCATTCCAATGCAGTTGTGTGCAACAGAGATGCCAGCTTCTTCCTCAGCACAGAGAACATTGTGAGCTGGACCTGGACCATTCATAGCTGGAAGAGGGGAAGAAGGGTCTTCCAGGGCATTATTGGGTAGGATCTTCAGACTCTACCTGTGGCATAACAGTAGCAACCCACTGTCAGTTTTGTGACAACAAAACAGACTTGCCCAAAGTCCCCTCGGAATCCTTTCTGCCTTCTGTGTTGAGAGCATTACTATAGAGGAATGATATCTTTCCTCTCTGACGCTGATGCAGTGGGCTAGCCTGTTGACCTTATGAGGAGGTTCATAAAGTGCCAACGTCATCCCTTACAATGCTTAACAGGAGCAGGCTACTGAGCGTGCCAATGCACTGTCCATATTCCTGCCCTGAGTCTGTGATTGCAGTGTAGGCAGGGATGGGAAGCCGGGTAGCAATGGTCAGCCCCAGTCCCGTTTGAGCACCTGGATTTCCTGTGAACAACCCTTGAGCAAGTGTTGAAGGGGCCAGATCCCGCTGAGACTGAGAAAATAGGGATTTGGGATTCAAAGCATTGAAACAACTTGTTGGGAACCTGAAGTGGCAGAGCAGAGATGAACGATGGCATCCCCTCCCCAGAAAAACCCCTCTTCTTTTCAAAAAGAAGAAATCTGTGTGCTGAGCTAAAGTCATGGGAGGAAATGCTGTGGACAAAGTAGTCTCTGAGTACGAGACATTTCCCCTAAGAGCTCTAAACAGAAACATAGAACATCAAAACAAACAATCCCTCTATAGATGTAGTAGCTGATGCTCTACATTAAAAAAAAAAAAATGCCTCTGTGGTCATTAACATCTGAATGCTGTTGTATGAGGCAACCCTGTGGTTGCCATGGAGACATGTTTTTTAGCAGTGCCTGCATCATGAAACTGCACGGAATTGCTCCTCATCTGCAGCTGAACACCCAGATATTAAGGGAAGCAAGTCATGCACAAACTGGGGAACCTCCCTAAGGAGAACACAGCTGTTACAGTAAAGAGGCTCCCAAGCCTTTTGCAGCACTGGTCTTAGCGGTCTATCTGTGCATAAGTATAATATGGTGGGGATGTCATCATTTCTGAGTGAGTGTGTAGCATAGAAGAGATGGAGACAGGGCAGAATAGAATATGCATGAAAACAGGCTTTAGATTCTTACCCATTGCTACTCAGACCTAAAGAGGCGGGTGTCTGCTTTAAGCACGTTCTTTGAAGTGGAATCTGGTCCCCAAGCTCTGCCATGCATTCTGGGATCACAAAAGCAGAGACATTTCTGTGGCCACAAATAGATTAGAAAATATTTTTTGTGGGTAATATTTGGCTGCACTCGTAGAATCTACATTCTTGTGCAGTAAGTTTTGAAAAGAGCCAGGCCATGGTACAAAACCCATTAATATCATGCAAACCATTATAGGATATGGCATGGATGTTTCTCTCTGGAGCCATGTGCCAGGTGACCCCAGGCATGTGTCTACATATGGCAAGGTGGAGCTGGGCTTCTGCTCCTTGGATAAGGCCAAACTTGTGTCCAGAAAAGGCCAGGGGCAGATGCTGACAAGTGATTCCTCATGATTGATATGTCTGTTTCCAATAAGTTGAGTTTATAGTTTGTTGGTGGGTTGACTGTGAAGTTATAAAAGCTGATGTCATGAAAGAGGAACTCGAGTGCTTGACACATCACATTGTATCTGTGTCACCCTGTACTCTGGCAGCTGGACTGGCTTTCCTTTATAGAAGAGGAGGTAACATAAAAGGGTAGTGGGGCTTTAATTATAATGGGGGTTCTTTCACTGGATGGAGCTCTGGAGGGATGGCACAACTGTGTGACTTCTGGCTTCCAGGGAAATAATTTTCCTACCCTACAGAGGGTGCATATGTGGCAAATGGTTCCAAAAGAAATGGTGCAGAGTGGAATGGCTTTGGCTGCTTTAATAACCACCGTGGAAACTGATAAAAAAAATCACTGGAAGAAACGAAAGCTGAAGAAAAATAAATTGACTTCAAAAGTAACATCCCTTTTGCTTTTGAGACTTTCGTTAAGTTTCAGGATTTGTTTGAAAGCATGATGCTGTCAGCCTTTTCCTTATTATCTGATTGCTAGGTCAAGGAGAAAAAGAACACCCGGTAAGTGAACTGCCACTCTGTTTTGCTGCCTGAAAAAATTATGCTTATAACCTTGGTCATGACTTCTTTTTCCAAGGGAATATTTTTGCCATGGATGAAAGGGAATCTCCCATCACCCTCTGCAGCAACACAGTCACCCCAAACCCAGCACAGAAAGGTTTCACTTCAGAACTTTAAGTGAAAGAGAATTCCTTTAACTGCCACAAAGTGGAAAGGTGATCAGATCTGAGGCTGCTGTCTTTTCTGTTTCTTCTTTTATCTGTTTCTCCCTCCCTCTCTATTAAGGGGTGCCTCCACCCTTGGCCCACATATGACCGATGTGAACATTGTTTTGCATACTCTGTCAGTGTGACTGAGCCTCACTGTGCTGGTCACACTCACCTTTGTTACCAAGCCTCCTGGTGTTCTAGCACAGGCGTTCTCAACTTGTGGGTCCCAACTCCTTTGGCAAACCTCTATCTCCAAATATATTTACATTATAGTCATTAACAATAGCAAAATTACAGTTATGAAGTAGCACCGAAAATGATTTTATGGTTTGGGGTCACCATGACATGAGGAACTGTATTAAAGGGCTGCACATTAAAGGTTGAGAAGCACTGTTCAAGTGAGTGGTTACTACTCCCCTAGCTCATCTTCTCAGGAGTGGTCTTAGGAGGGGGCAGCTAGTGTCTTGGCTAGTAACCACTCTGTTGAGGCAGTTCAGTTACTGCACAAATAAGAGGAATGTGTTGTCACAGTAGAATGGGCTCTCGCAGAATGGCTGTGCCCCTGCAAGCCCAGGACAACCTCTTAGCAGCCCACTGGATACTGAAGACAACATTCCATGCCTTGTACAACTCAATGTTTTGAAGATGTTAAAGCCATGGTCTCTAGTTAGGTGCTATTAGGAGATGGTAGAACCTTTAGGAGATATGTCTTAGTGGGAGGCAGCTACATGCATGGAAGAAAGGAGTGCTCTTGACAGAAACATTGAGACCTTAGACTCTCCCTTCTCTCTTTACTTCCAGCAGCCATGCATTTAGGTCATGATAGTCTGCCATGCTACAGGCTCCAAACAACAGAGCCAACAGACTATAGGACCAAAACCTTTTATTAAAACCATTAAACAAAAGAAACCCTTTCTCATATTAGGTTGATTGTCTTGTATTTTGTCAGTGTTGGCTAACATTTCTCTGGGTTTCCTGTAGCTAGAAGGACACTAAAGCTGGCGGCTTTAGGCTCTTGCTACTCTTCTCATTGTGTGTTGAAAGTGACAACCCCACATGCCTTCTAAGACACTCAGTATTGCCTCTTATCTACTGAAGGTTACGGCAGCATCCAGGGTCCTCTTAGTTCTCCTCCTCTGAAGACTATTTTGTTCTTTATCCTCCAACTAAGAACCTAATTAGCAATCAAATACTCAATTAACCCCACATAGAGACAGATGGTTGGACTCCAAGGCTCTCCACCCTGGGGGACAGAGAAGTTTAAAGGTCTGGGGATGGTGGTGCATTAATAGCCTCTGGAGTCACTGGACCTAAAGCAGTGGGTAGCTCCTCTGTTGATTATTACTGGTCCAGTGACTCTGGGACAATCATCATGACTCTGAAGATCTCATTTCTTTATCTATAAGACAGAGAAAGCAGTATTCATGTCTCAGAACTGGAGTGCTACCTAAAGTGCATGGCCGATGAAGAATAGCTCAGCTCAGGCTCCTTGCTTCTCCCTGTTTCGGCATTAATTTTCATTTCCACTTGATAGCCCTGACTATGGGGGAATTACCTGAAGGCTCCACAAATGCCAGATATCAGCTAAAAGCCCATTATAAATTCAGCTAAATTTAGGACTGCTTGGAAATACCTCCATCCCCTGGGAGCCTGGTTTTGCAATGGCTTTTGAGTTCCATGTCCTTATACGGTGGCCCTTTGTACAACTGTAAATCAGGATTACAGCACACCACCATACCGCTTGCTGCTCTGGCCATGTTATGAGTTGTGGACCAGTACTGGGTTGCACTCATCATCAAGAGATGTAAGAAAAAGAATGATTCTGGAGAACACATCTAGGCACAAGCTTGATTTCACCTTCTAAGTAGCTTTCCAGTCTGCCCCTTGTCGTAGCTCCTTCCCTTGCCAAAGCTTTTATCCTTTATTCTAGAGGACTGCTTTGCTTCCACCTCCTTTTGTAACACATATGGGGAGCAGAATCCTACAGTTCCTGTGCTACTTATTGAGGGAGAGATAGTCCTAGGGATCAGAAGTAAGGACAGGCAGAGTAACATGAAGGCTAATGCAGAGTACACAAGTGCGATGAGCCCTTTGAGAGTATTTGGTTAATGGAACTTACCCAGGACCTTCTGAAGCACATGTAGAAGCCTTCTCATTGCCACAACTGTTCAGAGTCCCTTGGCCCCCACGGCTGATGGTTGTTCCTGGAGGCAAGACTCCCATCTCCTGCCCCAGAACACTCCCAGATTCTTCCTGTATGGGACAGGCAGAAGATTCCTTTATTGTGATTAGAAGCCAAGCAGCATGCCTTTAGGATTATAGCTGTGCTATACGAGGAGGGGTGAGGCCAATATAGAAGGGCCTGCATGTAACAGGAACTACAGGGCCACTTCTATGTAAATGCCAGGGGCTGTGCATCCGCAAAACTATCTCCTGCAGAAGGAGCTAATTGAGGACTGCCTGAGAAACCAAGGATTGCTGGGGCAGACAATGCCAGCCAATAGGGAACTGCTGTTTAGACGAGATGCTTTCTTGGGACCAATGGGGCCCGGGTGGAGGGTATTAAAGGAGTTTGTGTCCATGTTCAGATGAACTCGCTGCAGCATTTCTCACCTGCTCCTGGAGTCTGTGTCCTTGACTCTGAGCCACCTCACCTCCAAACCCCAAGGGCAGGTAGGGTCAGGTGGTGTATAATCCAGCGTACAGGCAGCACCTGTATTCTATGCCTGCACTCAACAATAAGGCAACGAGCTGGGGGCTCAGTATTGCACTTCCTCATTCAGCCTGCTACTGATGGCACCCTCCATCACCAGCACACTGCTCTGCTCTACACAGAGCTACAGAAATTGTTTCTTGATTAGTCAGCCGCTTGTCAGTGTTAGAACGCAGGTCAGTCCTTGGGTAAAGACCACCATCCCAATGTGGACCAGAAGACCTTGCCCTGCCTAATGCTGCCCTCCTCATCGGCCTCTGGACTCCCCTGTGCCTCATTTGCTGAAACTGGGTCACTCTACCTCTTCCTCATCCTAACAAAAGACTAGTCCCTGTGCCCCCGAAGCCCCGCTTCTGCTTATCCTTTACAGCTCAGCTTGGCACCACTTCCACAGAAGAGCATCTGGCCTTCTTTCTCGAAGAAGGTAGGATCTCAGAGGTACACATCAGGATGGTGAAATTTTGTTTGCCATTTAAATAGTTGTACTTAATTTTTTTCAAACAATATATTTGACAATATTCTTTTTCCTCCCCCAACTCCTCCAAGATTCTCCCAATTCCCTATTCACCAAACTTCATGTTATTTCAGTCTCAAAAAGGAAAAACAGAAAAAAGAAATAATCAGAAAAACATCAGCACACAAAATCAAAACATATAAGCTGAAAAGAAAGAAAAGACAAAAGATACCAAGTCAAACCAAAACAAAAGTACTCCTCTCCCAACACACACACACACACACACACACACACACACACACCCCAAAAGAAAAGTCTGTTTTATGTTGGCCAGCTACTCCTGGGCATGGGGCCTGCCCTCAAATATGGTTGCTATAGTGATACTCCATTTGAGGAAAACAATTTTTACTCCTCTTTCTTAGCAGGTATCAGCTATAAATGGTTTCTTGGTTAGGGGTAGGACTTCAAGTCAACTTCCCCTTCTCCGTGCTGGGATTTTGTCTGGTTTGAACTTGGGCATGCAGTTATGATCTCTGTGAGTTCAAGTGTATCATTACTATTGTGTCTAGAAGACACTGTTTCCTTGGAGTTATGGTCCTTAAAATAGAATTGTGATCCTTATCTGAAATAAAAACATGGTTTGGAGAGCCATAACCTCTCCCTTTAGACACAAGGTATGGGGTAAGCAGGCAGACAATAGCTAAAGGCTAGCACTGAAGGTTTGAACCAAGTGGAAATATTAGTCCATTACCTGTAAATCAAATGAACAAGACAAATGCAAAAATTTGAAATAATTAGCTGAACTTTCTGGCTATGTGTACATAACAAATCCCTCTGCAGAGCCCATTCTCAGGATCTTTCTTCTTCTTCTTCTTCTTCTTCTTCTTCTTCTTCTTCTTCTTCTTCTTCTTCTTCTTCTTCTTCTTCTTCTTCTTCTTTTTGTTGTTGTTGTTGTTCTTCTTCTTCCTCTTTTCTTTCTTCTTCCCCCTCTTCTTCCTCTTTCCTTTCTTCTTCCCCCCTCTTTTTCCTCCTCCTCCTCTTTGTTTTTTCTTCTTTTTGTTCTCTTTCTTCTGTCTTCTTCTCCCTGTCTACTACTCTATTCAGCTGGCTTCCCACTTTCTGTGAAACATCTTATTCTCCTTCTTGGATGGCACAGGTTATGGGGAGCATGCCCCTTGCCTCTCTGCATGTGTGTGTTCTCCAGTCACCATTTGACCCCCATCACCACCTCTTAAGGGCTTGAGGAGGTACTGGGTGGGCAACCAGACAGGGCCACAGCTTACAAGATGCTCTAAGAGAAGGAGAGGCAAGAGTTCCCTTTCTCTGATCCTCTACCTTTTCTCTTTGTTCTCCACTCTTCCCCGACTCCTCTCTCTGAGACTCACACACCTTCCATAGATATGTTAGCTTTCCAATACTATGAAAGAATACCTGAGACAATTGATTTAAAAGGAAGAAAGAGGCTGTTGAGATGGCTCAGTGGTTGAAAGCACTTGCTATTCTTGCAGAGGAACCCGGTTGATTCTCAGGGCCCACATGGTGGCTTACAGCTCTGTATATCTCCAGATTCAAGGAATCTGATACCCTCCTCTGACTCCTATCAGTGCGCACCAGATATATACACAATGCACATACATATACACTGACAAAACCCCTATGCACATAAAATAAACAAATCTTAAAACATTAATACAAAAGGTTAACTTTGACTCATAGTCCCAGAGGCTCCATGGTCACTTGGCCCTGTCACTTTGAGCATAAGTAGAAGACACTTATTCATCTCATGGCAGCCAGTAAGCAGCCAGGAAGGGGAGTAGGGCTGGTGTTCAGATATACTCTCTAAAGGTATACATCAGTTATCTGTTTTCCTCTTCCTTGGACACACCTTTCCCAAGTTGCCACCCAGCTTTTAACAAATGGACCTTGGAGAGCAGTCCAGATCTGAACTATAATAATGAATTTCCTATTTCTTTAGGTCCCTCCACCCCAAACCCTTCCAGCCACACTGGAAAGACTTGAAAGAGAGCTGAAGAGAACTCAGCTGTGGCCAAACATTCCTTCCCCTCCCTGGTCTGTCCCTTTCTCAGGGGCCTTTGGAGTAGCTCAAACCCAGCTGCCACATTTTCATTCTTAATAGGAGGAATTTCCAGCACTGCGTTCTGAGGCCCTGGGAGGAAGGCGGCCTCGACCTGCCTGGACCGCCAGACACCTCCGGGGTTGCACACCTGGAGCCAGAGGCAAATGCTTCTCTTCCTGCTGGGCCCAGGATGGGTGCAGCCTTTCCCACCTCTAGAGGGAACTCAGACAGCCACTGGCCACCAAGAGCTTGTGACTGGTGGAGCCCCTCCCAAGGAAATCAGACTCAGCTGGAGCCTTAGGGAGAGAAGTCCTTCATGGCTGTAGTTTAGTCTTTGTCGTTGGCAGCAACAGAGCACAAAGGTCTTTTAAAGGAAGCCATCCGCTATCTGTGAGGAGAGCAGAGCTGGTGGTGGTTAGTATTTTATTAGCATTTATCTTCATGGTGGGGGTGGAAATTGGCATTTTTTTCCATGTGTGAGATAGACTCAGTTCTGAGGCTGGTGGGGTTTATGGAGCACCAGTTGCCAGAGTTCCCTTTCCCTCTTACTCTAGAGTGGAAAAATAAAAAATTAAATTGCCCACTTACAGATCAAATCCCCGTTCCACTGTACAGCAGTAACACATGGCCCTGGGGGCAGGAAGCCACTGAGCTAGGCCTCATTTCCAGCACAGCCCACTCAGCTGTGGCAGGGATTTCTGTCCCTGCAGCTAAGACAACCAAGAGTGCTCTCTGGGGTCCTCCCCAAATCAACTGGTCTTCCCAAAGTGAACCCCATCACTGTTTCTAATTAATCAGCTTTCTTTAAAACTAGGCGTCCCAATGTCATATCCAGGGACATGTGGAGATGAAGCCCATGAATTGTGACCTTGAGCAAGATGGAGAAGGAGGAAGAGGAGAAGGGGAGGGATGATATGGGCCTGAAGGAGGAGCAGCAGCAGCGATGGCAAGTACTAGAGAAAGAATGAGCAGACCAGACACTGTATACAGCTCTGGGTAAAATGCCAATGTATACAGCTCTGGTTAGAACTTCCAGGTAAGGTCCAGTGTGTTGGGTTTGGATGGATTCTATGTTGTGAACTCTATGTTGAGAAGTAGTAGAATTATAATGCCTTACAATCTTTAGAAATGCCCATTTCTGCACTTATCCCAACTTTTCTGCCTGTCTTTTCTTTTCCTTCCTTCCTTTCTTTCTTTCTTTCTTTCTTTCTTTCTTTCTTTCTTTCTTTCTTTCTTTCTTTCTTTCTTTCTTTCTCTCCTTCCTTCCTTCCTTCCTTCCTTCCTTCCTTCCTTCCTTCCTTCCTTCCTTCCTTTCCTTTTCTTTCTTTCTTCCTGCCTTCCTGCCTTGGAAAATTGTTACTAGTACTGACCCGTTTTATTGTTTCTCTTCTGGAGCTCTGGGTTTGACATTAGCCCCTCTCTGCATCTCTGAGCACCAGTGAGTTTTTCTTCAAACAGGACCAGACTCTTCCCTCACAGACTGAGGGAGGTTAGGTCCCTGACTGGATGTTTACCATCTTTACAACTACCATGGGGGCATAGTCAGGCAAGGTGTATACTGGTAAGTGCAGAACGGCACAACTGTGGCCTTGGCAGAAACTGCCCCTAACTGGGAGAGACCCACAGCCTATGGCTTATGAAATTAGGTTGTTTGGGAAGCCAACATATCTACCCGAAGAAAAGCAGTAGACAGGGCATGTGATAGCCATCTTCAAAGACCTGAAAGAGGACAGAGGGGATGAGGGACAAATGGATTTCTTGGGGCTCCAGAGGACACATTTGCAGTGGTGGCTGGAAGGTCTGTGAAAATTAATTGGAGTTTGATATAAAGAAAAGTCATCTAAAATATAGAGCCATCCACAAATACAGAAGTTGCCCTATAAATAATAGGGCTCCTGTTCCTAGAAAGAAACCTGTCTCTGCAGAGGACAATCTACACCCAGCAAAGAGTAGGCCTTACCCCATCCTGACATTATGAGTTCATGATTCTGTGAAACACAAAACCGTGTAATTTTTAAGTCCACAAACACCTATTTATAATATGGGAGCACCTTTTCATATACCTTTTTGTATAATGGGGGCGCGAGGAGCTTCCAAGGCTCTTTCATTCTGAGCTGCTTCTGTGAAACCCATCCAGAGGACCCAGTCCCTCCAGTTTGTCATACCAGAAGTTCTAGCCAATTAGGCTCAGCCCCTTAGATGCCTGTACTGCTAAGACCCCAGAATAACCTTAAGTGTCCCTGTTCCCCCTTCATTGTTCATCTTCCTGAGGTGGGAATTAATTCTTGTTTCCCTTTCTCAGTTGACAGAGGAAGCAATTAAACTACTGTAAGCACATCGCAGCCATTTAATTGCCATGCCATGACTTTGTGCCTGGGAAAGGCACATGGATCCGAGGGGAAAGTTAAAATTACTCTGGTCACATGGGCTGCCCTTTGAGGTGACAGTCCTGACAACTGTGTGCCTGACACACTGGAGATTCAGTGTGCTTCCTGCTGTTCTAGAAGACAGCTCAGATTACTGGTTACCACTGCAGACCACAGCCTGAATCCCTCTGTGGATATGATACTTGTCTCCGGTAAGCCATAGCCCATGTATTTGATCTTTGACTGGCCTGGGAGAGTGGAGAGAGGGGAATCAAGAAAGGTCACCTTAGAGTAGAATAGGTCAGCAACTTCTCACACACTACAGCTATGCACAGCTGCCACCTCCTGGACCTTGTTATCACTGGTCCCTGGAACATCCTTTCTGCCCCACTTCTGTTTAAGTCATTGCTGGGGTTAACAGGGATTGGGTGCTGGAAGGGGGGTGTATAGAGTGGAGAAGCTGAGATCGCTCTCTGCTTCAAAATCACAAGGTTGAAGTGTTTGTAGAGCTAAATGACTTCAGGGTTCATACCAGTACAGCCTTACACTGAAGGCTGGCTTCCCTCTGACAGGTTTACATAGCCAAGTTCAACTTCAGAAGGGCCATGTCCTTCTCCTGCGTATCATACCCCAAGTGACTAACACCATTGCCTTTTGCCAAGTATTGGTTTATCTCTGGTAGAGCTCTGTTGTTGTTGCAGGCTGTTGGTGCAATCTACCCCAGGCAGACAGGCCCCATCCCATCACATATCCATCTTTGATCATATGGGCACCTACCACAGCCAAGAAGAGACCCTTTGAGACATGGATCCTTTTCCAACACTCTCGGGGACTCAACAGCTGAAAGGGAACAGTGTGATTGACAGATCATCTTCTCCAAATCCTGTCTCCAAAATGTAATGTGTTAATGGGTCCCCTAGGAAAGAGGTCCAGCTGTTGGCCAGTATTCTGTGATGGTGTCTAATAGCCAATGCTGGCAGGCTCAAAACATGCTCCAAAGAGGACTCTACCCTGCTGGGCCACTCTTGTTTGTCTCCATGATCCTGACACCAAAGCTCTTAGCAGCCCCGCTTGCTGTAACTTGGAGCCTCTGTACTCATGCTCTTGATGCAATCCTCCTTGACTTTTGTACATTTATGACACGCTCAAAGGTCAAAGCCTTTGAGACTCTTGAGTGATCGATCAGGTTCTAGAGCAAACCTCAAGCATCACCCCACAAACTTAATGGTAAGGTTACTCAGGACATTTCTAAAGTGCCAAGTGACCTACTTACAAGTGGGCAGCGAAGGCCAGGAGTGACCCAGCCAGCAGGGCTGGGCTGAGCATTCCATTGGTGCAGTATGTCCTGTTGCTGTTCTGTTTGACCTGGTCCACATTTGGCTGGAACCTGGAGGCCAGGCAGTTGGCTCAACTCAGCTGTGGCCTCTGGCCCTAACACAGGATCTTTGTCATGAAGCTTGGCCAGATGCTGCTTCATCCTGTTGTTTCAGGATAGTGGTCAGAGGAGGAAGGAACTCCAGCATAGTACTTTGCACACAGTCCACACATAGACTAGCATGATGACCAAAGGACTGAGTTCAGCCTCTGAGTGTCATAAATGTGCAAAAGTCAGGGAGGATTGCATCAAGAGAGTGAGTACCAAGCAAACAGGGCTGCTAAGAGCTTTGGTGTCAGGATGATGGAGACAAACAAGAGGGGCCTAGGTTAAATGAGATGAACGTGTGTTAATGTCTGGCACACTTCCTGTTGGGCACATAGTAGGTTGTACAATGAATGATACCAACTGAGATGGAATTGTGTTGGAGGGTCCTTAAGTCCTGAGTTCCTGTGCAGGGTTTTGTTTTCTAAGTGATTGATTCCAGATCCTGTCGAGTTGACAATCAGTGCTGACCATCATCACAGTGGAACAAAGCAGCCCCTGCCTTGAAAACTTTGTCAGCCCAGAGGCAGAGAGCACAGATACACACCGCAGTGTGGTTCTTCACACAGGCTGACTGCTTCAGGGCTGAAACCTGCAGCTCTTTGCATCCGATGGTACTGTCAGGGCAGTGGGGGTTACACCGTTCAGTCCCACGCTGTGTGCCGATCCACTTGTGACCAAGGGGCAGCATGCATCCTGTGATTTGCCAGGGTCAGGCCAGCTGCACAAAGACACAGCCTAAAATGTTGCCCATTTCTCTTCTCTGAAATTTGTATTTAATCTTTGACCTCTGGCCCTCTGCCCTGGCCACCTGAGAAAGCTAGCCATAGACAACAGGAACTCAGAGGCTAGGTCACAGGAACTCAGGTGTCTAGGGAAAGGCCTCCAAGTGGCCACCCTGGGCATAAGGCAGGGGTGGGGACGGCGTTCATGACACGAAAGCCTGAATTCAGCTTGGATTCAAAGCATTCACCCACACAAGGCAGGACAGATGGGCCCATTTGCCTCCTTCAGCCCCTCTTCTGTGAGCCTAGCTCGACAAGGCAGGTGCTGGACTCCCAGATCTTCTGCCCAGCCCTTTGGCTTCCCCCAGCTGCTTGTGGAATCCGCACATGACGAGCATTGGGCCAGCTGTTAGGAATCATTTTGAGAATGAAAACAGTTAAGCTGGGCACGAAGCCCACCGGCAAATCCTGACCTCACTTCCGCACCTTCAGCCCATTGTTCTCCAATCTTGCTCCTGGTCACCTTTTCGTGTCTGTCCAATAGACTTTCCAGATGTGCTCTGCCCGCGGACAGAGCAACAGCATAGCAGCTCTAAGGCACTGGCTCCACCAGGGCCCCCAAAGAGTCACACTCTGAGAGGCCAGGCTGTATTCAATCCAATTCCAGACAACCCTGCAACCCTGCCTACCAGTGAGCTTTCTGGATGTCCTCTTGTTTATCTGTGTAACAATGCTCTTGGTGTAGGGGTGACAGCTGTGGAAACTGAGGCCCAGCTTATCTGCTCTCGGCAGCCCAAACTGTGTTGCAGTCCTAGGTGTTCAATACTCCATCACGTCTCAGCTAGTACGGGAGCCCTGCAGGCAGGAATGATGAAAGATGACCTGAACCAGAGGGCCTGGGACTCTGACTCCAGGCAGCATGCTTAGGAGCCAGGTGAAGGAATGATTGAGGATAACTCCTTTGGACGGTGCTTATGTCCTTTATCCCATACCACTTCTGACTTCACACCATGTCCTTGAGACCTAGAGTTGGGCCTGGCATAGATTGGCCCAACAATAAACTCTTGCCTGACCTCCAACCATGCCCACTGTCTGCACCCCTTAGCTAGGTTTTCTAGGCTCTCCCAAACCCTTCTTTTCCAGGTCTAGCATAACAACCCTGCAGCTGAGGCTCGCATGGAGTGCGTGTGCCTTTTATCCTCAAGCTGGCTGGCTTCCTGCATTCTCCCCTTGCCCATTCCATAGGCCTCATCAGGACCACCTTCTTACACTTGCCTGCTCTGTCTCCGCTCCTGTTCTGTTCTGGCACACACATTCCCTTAAACTGGGTTCTTTGCCTCAAGTACAAAAAGACTCTGTCCCAACCTCATGAATTGCAGGTACCCACAAGTGGGAAAACCCATCGGGACAGCAATAGAGACATCCAGGGCCACAGAAAATGTCTGGAAAACCCAGCCCTGAGCCAGCCTCCAGGGTTCATCCTGGTTTCTGGGCCGCTGGAGAAGAGACACAAAGACCAAGCTGAAGTTTCCAGCGAAGTCCAGATGAGTGTGAAGACTGAAGGTAGGGAAGAGGGTTCTGACAAATGTTCCACATATTCCCTCTGAAATGTACAGTCACTACTTGTGAGTTACATTTTTAAAAACTGCTTAAGGAGATGGAAATATTAATTACCCTGATTTGATCATTACACTTTATGTACATGTATTGGGTTGTCATAGTACAGCCCGTAAATGCATGCCATTAAAATGCTAATTAGTAAATAAGAAACAGAAAAGAAAAAAAAAGAAAGAAAACCAGCCCAGAGCAAAATTCTTCCCAGCATATCACCTTACCACCACAGAGGTTTGACCCTCTCTAAGCAGGCGGCTGGCCTGGCTGTCCCACCCACCTTCACAGCTGCACGGGTGTGGCTGGGCTGAGGAGGCTGGACTGCAGAACAGATGATTTTAATTTAAAGCACCGTTTGGGGAGAATACTGTTCCACTTGCTCATTTTTCTTAGTCTTCCCCACCCCCGAAACGTGACTAGTCCAGTGGTAGATTAGCAAGGCCTGTTTCCATAGCAACTCCACTGTGAGCGAGAAAAATTACAACACAAAGGAGGCTTGGGTTTTTATCTAGAAGACGCACTCAAGTGGATAAAAAATGGAAACCTAGCCGATACTGAGCTGGACTCTTGAGTTGGCCCGATGCCTTGAGCAGTTTGTCATTCACCCCGAGGTAGTGTAGATTGGGGGATGGGGATATGGGTAGAGTAGGGACATACTGAAGATGACTTTGCCCAGGGAAACACACCTGCCACTTGCCTGCTTTCCATTAACCAAGCTTCATCTCTCTGGGCTCCAGGCCTACTGGCCTGTGTTTGTTTTCATGGCTGATGTAACTCAACCGAACTGATATGTCAGGATCTGGGTCTTTTTTGGATAGTGTTTCATGTTTGGCTGAACATTTTCAATATTTTTATGTACATTCATTTCCCACCTGGTGCTTCCAAAGAGGACCATGGTTGGTATTTCATCTTCCAAAGCCAATGACCACAAGCCCAACCTTCCAATCAGTTGATAAGAAGCCTAGCCTGGCTTTAACCTTGTCTAGAGAGGTTGGATCCAAGGGGAGGAGATTCTGAGGAAAAAGTAGGGATTTCAGTTCAACTTGTACTTTCTTTTGGAGTTGGGAAAGTTGAGTTTCTGTGAAGAAATGACCAGCTGGATTTGGTGTTCCAGCCCATGCCCTGATTGGGATGTCCAGGAAATGGGCTTGCATGGAGCAAGGTATTTCTACAAGCTGCTTGGAAAATGACTAAGGCAGACCTTGAGGAATTGGAACAGAGTGACCCTTACTCTTCCTTCGTGGTTTCTATGGAGACCCATTCACCAGCCCTATTCTGTGGCTGGCAAGAACTAATGGAACTGGGCTTGGGGAAATCTCCAACTGTGATTTCCTGCAAAGGTTTCTGCCCTTTGCTCTTAACTCCAGAGGGCCTTTTCAAGTTCATTGGGTCCATATGTTTCTGACTCATTTACACTGAACTCATCACAGGGTTCTCTCTCTCTCTCTCTCTCTCTCTCTCTTCTCTCTTTCTCTCTTATTTTTGTCTTAAATGCAGTTTTGTTCATAAGTGTATCTTTTCTCCTTAGAAACAAGATGTCACACCCCAGCAAGGCCTGTGCTTGGATGGTAGTGGTGGAAGATATCTTGTGACTTCAGGTTAGAGTCTGGTTTTGTTTACAAGAAGTGCTATGTTTCTGCAGGACTTTGTGATCTGTGTATAGGAAGGTATCTTCTTGGAGTGTGAGCTGGGAGTGCATCTCTTCTGGGCTGGAAACCCAGGGACCATTATCTTGGGGAAGCAAAGCTGTCTTGGGCAAGCTATTAAATCTCCATGTTCCTCCAGTCATTCCTCTGGAAAATGGAACTGATGATGTTCTCCACCTGACAGACCTGTTGTAGTAATAATGTGTTTGAATCCGTTATAATAGGGAATTCCTGATTTAGTTGTCGTTTCTCTACGGATCTAATCCTTTGCATTTCTCTGTCTTTTCTGTCCTATGCCATCTCTTCAGTCCACTTAAATCCAAATACTGCTTTATTTCTCAGCCAGAACATGACCTCTTCTAAGAACCTTCCCTAATCACTGACCTTGGCCCTCTCCAGAATTTCATTCTGAATTCCTTCTGCCAAGAAGGTCCACCTGGCTACATGAGTAGGCTGAACTGAGCATGATGAACACCACCACTCTCTTTGCTCTGAGTACTTGGCTAATACGTGCTGGAGAACAGCTTCCCAAAACCATCAGCCATCTGCAGCAGCTCCTTTAGTCACTCTCAACATTTTGGGACCAAGAACAGGTGCTGAAAAATCTAGGGCCAGATTTAATGATAAATGTCAAAAGGCCGAAGAAAAATTTCAAGATACTCCTCTTAGAATTTAAGAGGAAACTCCTCTCTCTCTCTCTCTCTCTCTCTCTCTCTCTCTCTCTCTCTTCTCAGTCCATACTCTATACTGGGGGTAGCTACTAGTAAGTCCCAGATGCCAGGGAAGTGAGAGGTTCCCAGTACACACTGGAGATGACATTCACCAAAATAACCAACAAAGGGGAGCTAGAACCTATAGAGACCATATCCAGTGGTTAGGCATGGTCTCCAGTTGAGGGATATGGCCACCCACCCATCTCAAAATTTTTAATCCAGAATGGTTCCTGTCTAAAGGAAAAATAGGAACAAAAATTGGAGCAGAGACTGAAGGAAAGGCCCCCCAGAGATGCCCCACCTCCACCTAGATAGGGGGAGATCTAGAGATCCATCCCATCTGCAGACACCAAACCTTGACACTATTGCTGATGCTAAGAAGTACTTTCTGACAGGAGTGTGGTATAGCTGTCTCCTGAGAGGTTCTGCCAGCACCTGATTAATACAGATGCAGATACTCACAGCAAATCATTAGACTGAGCCCAGGCACCCCAATGGGAGAGTTAGGGGAAGGACTGAAGGAGCTGAAGGGGATTGCAACCCCATAGGAAGAACAACAATATCAACTAACTGGAAACCCCAGAGCTCCCAGGGACTAAACCACCAACCAAAGAGTGCACATGGAAGGATCCATGGCTCCAGCTACATAAGTAGCAGAAGATTGCATTATCTGGCATCAATGGGAGGGGAGGCCCTTGGTCTTGTGGAGGCTTGATGCCCCAGTGTAGGGGGATGGTAGAGTGGTGAGGTGGGGTGTGGGTGGGTGGGTGGGTAGAGGAGCACCTTCAGAGAGGCAAAAGGTAGGGGTGACAGGATAGGGGGGTTTCAGAAGGGAAAACTGGGAAGGGGGGCAACATTTGAAACAAAAATTAAAACAACAACAACAACAACAACAACAACAACAACAAAAAACCCGAATCAATTTAGGAAATAAAAAGTAAATTCAGATAGATTCGGAATCCAGAGTCACCCATTGAATGTTGGCTCTATGGACAGTAAGGAAGAGTTCTGTTAGACAGTGTAGCTCTTTAGGTACAATGTTACAGAGATGTCTTTTGAGTATTGCTTGCAGACATAAGATTAGTTCCCACAGCTACCTGCCTTATAAATACTGTGGTAACTGCTAAAATTAAAAGAGACAGAAGAAGAGTCCAGATGGGAGAAAGTGACCCATAACAGTATATTCTGTGAGGGCTTTCTGAGGCTGAGGGAGTAACATTTGACCTGACCTCTGACATACAAGTAGGTTTCCATAGATGGTTGTTGGGGTACCACGGCGAACTGGGGCTGTAAGAGAGACTAGATGGGAGAGAAATATGGACTCCAAGACAGAGTCACTCCGTTCAAAGCATCTCTCTTTACTCAAGAATTTTTTTGGGTTATATGAGGGTAGACCCCGCCCACAGCCAGTCCTTGCAATTGTCTGGAAGCAGTCTGAAGTCCTGTGCATTGTGGAATGTCTCAGGGCTGTCTCAGCAGGAAACAGGATCTGGGCGAGGCATGGCAGACAGGTAGCAGGGTCCCAGAGAAGTGCAGATGCAGTTAGCACAACAAAGGAAGCCAGCCTTAGCTCGAAAGCCACACTTCCTGTGGCCCGCCAGAGGGGGCAGGTCTTCACTCAGCCTGGAGTAGGCTTGAGGGAAGGGGCTACAGATGGAATGGGTGTAGCTTCTAAAGAGAACAACCACCTAAGAATTCATGGTGTAGCAATGTAAAGAACACATTTTATGAGCCTCAAACAGATCTGTGTGGTCAGACTGTAGAGTATATATAAAAAGCATAGTAAGAATCAAGGCCAAAAAGAGTCTTAATCTTGAAGGAATTAAGGCTTTATTTTACATACAAAAGAAGCCTCTACTTTTGATTATGGGATGACTTTATCAGATCTAAAGTACAGAAAGATAAATGAGCCACCATCGTCATCCGTTATTGAACATCAGTTTTATTCATGTAACTATTCTAATTGATTTATATGAACTGTTGTCATGTTAAACCATGAGGTAAGAACAATTGAAGTTCATTTTACAGATCAGTACAACAAAGAATATATATAGAGTATGTGATCCACTGAACTCCAAATAGCCAGTAATCAATAAAGGATTCAGGTCAGGTCCAATCTCTCTCTCTCTCTCTCTCTCTCTCTCTCTTTCTCTCTCTCTCTCTCTCTCTCTCTCTCTCTCTCTCTCTCTCATCTCATCTTAGAACTTATACTCACATATGTGTGTATGTACAAGTAGGAACATGTTTGTATGTATACATGTAAATATGTGAAAGTGGAGGCTAGAGGACAACCTTAGGTGTCATTCTTCATGAGTTGTCTCCTCAGCGTACTCAGCACTAGGATTCCATACAAGTGACATGTACTTGGCTTTTTACATGCGTTCAGGAGCTTGAGTAAAGGTCATTGTCCTTGCATGGTAAGCACTTTACTAGCCTAGCTCTCTCCTTATCCTTCATTTGACTAACAGTTAATCTTCTCACAAGAAAGAAACAAAATGTAGTCCCAGCAGAGAACTATTTTAGTAGTCAGTACACAGTTCTGAGAGCAGGAGGGAACAATGGTTTAGCAATAGACAGAGGCATGCAGACCTTTGTGGTAGAGGGTGTGAGAACCAGCATTTAGGGAAAGTAGAGACACTGTCCCCAGTTGTCTGTAGGGTAGGGAGTGGAGAAAGATCGACAGAAGTATAGAACTCTTTATGTCTTGGGATTTGAGCCACAAAAGGCAAAATAAATTTGGTACAACAAGTGGAGACACTGGCTTTGAACACATGGGACACATGTGTAAAGATATCCTACTTGAAATTGAGAGTGTGGACTAGAGAAATTCAGAGCTATAAATGTTGAAAAACTTGAATCCAGAATAGGTCATACTATCAGGAGACACATTTAGCCTTCAAAGTCTTAGAAAACAAATTATCAGACAATATATTTTTGATATTGCTTAAGGTATAACATTTGAATTATCCCTCCCTTGTTTTGAGTTGCAAAACAAGCTCAGCAGCCTGTCAACTCCTCGAAGCTCCTGTAGGAAGCTGCAAATGCAGTGAGGCCAGGCCACTCCAGCTGGGTTGTAATACCATGGGGGATAGGGTGAGGGCATTGTTTTAGACTACTCAAGGCTGGGGGAAGGGCACACTTCTCTTCTTCCTTCAAATAAAACTCAGGGGCTTATGCATGTCAAATAAGCATTCCACCACTAAAGTACATCTCTACCTTTCTTCTTTCTTAAATGTACATGCTTATAGCTGTAAGTTTTCCTCTTAGCTTAGTTTTACTACATTTTAAACATTTTATCATCCTGTGTCCTGAACTCACTTACTCTAATGTATATTGTACATTCTTCTGCATTTCTTCTTTGATAAAGTGCTTAAGAGTATGCTGTTTAGTGAGTCCTAAAGACATCTTGCTCTTGGTTAGCTGCCAGAACTTGATGGCCAACCACTATTGCTAAAGATACTATACTCATTATTTTTTTTTTCAAGTACATGGAAAAATAAAGGTGATACTGGTCAGGAAGTTTCCTTCCTGCTGGTAAGCTTTCATACTACTGGAAGGTGCAATCTAAACTATTGCGAGGGAAAGTTGTCAGGAGTCTCAGCCAACTGTGAGCCTGTGAGCTACAAAAATAACGAGTGTGGCAAGCCATGCCCATGAATGCAATAGTGGCGTGGGTGCGATACGAGCAACCAACAGCTTTCTGACTGATTTAAGGCTCTCTCCAAAGAGGAATCATATTTCTGGTACTGTAAATCTGTCTAAGAACCCATCTTTGGGGAACTCACAGGCTGAGTAACGAACCTGCTACAACATTTTGCTCAATGGACATACTATCAAGCCATCTTCTTAATTTGTGTCTCTATACCCATAGATTAATGCAGCATCAGAAAAGTTTCTTTTATGATTTACGATGGTTATCTGAGAAACACAAATCTGGCCAAAGTTCAGAGAATAAATGTTAGTAGAGTGATCATCCTCAAAGAGGACATTTGTCTCACCCTAAATCCCACAAGGCTAAGGAACCATTGTGGTGAGGGTTCAGAAAGATTGTAAGAGTCAGAAGTTTAGGAAAATCAAAGCAAAATGGTGCCTTCTGAATATGACAAGATCACTGAACTCAAAATTTTATAGCATATGTGGAAGCCTTTACACAACCAAGCCAGTCAACATTCTAGCATTCTATTATGTACAGGAAGGGTTCATGAGACATGCACAGTAACTAAGGAGCTAAGAACCCTTGATAGCTTCTGGATAAGGGAGAGCCAGTTTTATTTAAGAGTTGGCCCCTTGCTGATGAACCACATTACATTGGATGGCCAAATATCCATGAATATATGGGCAGCATAAATTCTACAAGATAGGTTATTTGAAAAAGAAAACAAAAGAGAAGAAAAGGAAAGGATATGAAGTTTGAGGTATGGGGATGGAGTTAGGTAGTAGTTAGGGTGAATATGATTAAAAAAACATTATTTGAAGTTCTCAATGTAAGAAAGCATGCTATTTACTTTCTACATATCTGTGCATTCTTTTCAGATTTATTCAGTTATTCATTTCTAGTTTTCTTTCACTGAAGTTGAATAAGATTGTACAATTTCAATTCTCTGGTGTTTGGTGGAAAATGTTTCATGTGTATTTGATAAAAATAAATGTTTTCCTGTTGTTGGGTAGAATTATATACATTATTGTACATATAAAAACATGTTGTGTTTATTATATTACTTATATACACAGGCATATTATCTATATGTATATATGACACACATATGTAACATATATATAATGTAACACACACACACACACTCACAAACTGATACAACATGGGCTATTTCCTCTACAGTTGCATATAGTTCAATCCACACTGCTGCATGAGGCCATGTAATAATGACATGACAGTAATAAAGAATATAATGACTAAAATATGTGTGTGTATATAACATACACCCATATATATATATATATATATATATATATATATATATATATATATATAATTGATTTCAATTATTATTCAAGACTTTTATTTCATAATCAATCTGTTTGGTTGCTTTGTTGATTGCAGAAATACAGTATTAGAATTGTCTACCATATTGTATAACTATTTTTATTTCAAATCTGTCAATAATAACTTATTATGTTTGGAGTTTATACTTGTTACATCTTTTCAACAAATTGACTCCCTAGTCAATTTAAGATAACCTTCATCATTTCTGCAGTGTTTGGCCTGAAGTATATATTTTTTGCTGTTAACATCATCAGCTCTTTTTCTAACACTTATTTCACTTAATTTTTCTTGTATAAAAACCATTATGTGGTAGCCACAGCTGGAGCCTTGGTCCTTGAACAGAGACTCTGGTATGGGTTTTCACAAAATGATCAGTAAATTCCTGATAAGGAAAATGGGTGAACAGTTTCTTTCCAGAAGTCAACGGTCAAGTAGGTCTTGGAGACAACATCAAAGGTGGCCTTGGCAACTGTCTGTTATCAGCTTCTTGGAGCAGAGACAATGCCATTTCCTCTGGGGGCAGGGATGAGACACACCAACACAGAGCCACAATGGTCTGTCAACTTGCATGGAACACTGTGGGGCTTGCCAATCTTGTTCTTTCAGTAGCATCTTCACACAGGAATGATGGAAATCTTGGCCAAGATGACGACACCTCGGATAACAGTGGCTACCTCCTTGGAACACTTAACACCAAGACCCCAATAGCAACAAAAGCCTTAAACCTGGTTCATTGGACAGCCGAGTCTGCTTCTGCATTGACATCTTTAGAATTTCACCCTTTTAGGGAAGTGTCCTGGAAAAAGTCAATAATCTCTGGTTCCTTAATGAGCAGGGAGAACAGGTAGATCTCCTTCAAGGGCTTGATCTCTAGGTCCTTAACCAGGCAGCCCAGGTTGGTAACAGAGATCCAGTCCTTGTTTTCAGCTTTACTTCCAAGAGCCCTGCAGCCTCAACCACAGTCATGGCTTCCGCCAAGACCACAGCCCCAAAGACTGCTGCCAAATCTGCCACTGAAGGAGCGACCTCCTAATCCTGGGACCCCTGGGGCCCCTGGTCCTCCAGGCCTTCCACTGCACTGGTGTCACTTGCCATTTGGTTCTTAGGTGTTAGAAGAAGAAAGGAGGAGGAGGAGGAGCCATCAGTTCTTTCTTTTAGTTACTTCTTGGAAGAAAACCTTATACCACTCCTCTGTATTCTCTCTCTCTCTCTCTCTCTCTCTCTCTCTCTCTCTGATATACAGTAAGTATCTGTTAAGTGGCATTTAGTTGAGTCATGTATTTTAAACTCTATTTGTCAATCAGTGCATTTAGTTTAGGCAGATTTAAAACGTCTAAAGTAATTAATTAGTAGTTAAGAAGAACATTCTTCAGTCATTTCAATGCTTTGCTGTATAATTACATTTCTAAATATTTTACTTTAGATATATCATCCCATAGTCTTCTATCCTCCAGGTTATCTGATGGTATTTATGAGCCCTTTGAACATGATGAGTCATTTTTATCTTAAAATTTTAAAGGTTTCCTCTAAATATTTATCAGCATACGTCTTTTCAGTTTTCTATTTGGAACTTACTGATCTTAAATTTTAGGTGCATCTTTTCTCATATTTGAGAACTTTTCAGTTGTTGCTGTTGTTGTTGTTGTTGTTTTGTAAGCTCTGATCTTTTCCTCCCATTCCTCTTCCAACAGCATATACTGGTCTTCTTCCTGATGTATCGTAAGTTACTTATGCTCAGTTCACTCTTCCTTTCTCCTCTTCAGACTTGATAACGTCCAGTATATATAATTTTCTGTATTTCAATATATAATACTCTTTGCCTGCTCAAGTGTCCTGATGAGACCTGCTAGTTAATTTTTAGTTTGGTTGTTGTAGGTTTTGTTTAGCTTCTTTGATACTTTTTGCCCCTCATTCTCATTTCATTTACATACAGTTGGTGGTTTGCTTTACTTCTTCCCTCATGATTTTCTTTAGCTCTTCAAAGACTTTAATGCAGTTTTTTTAAAAGTCTCTCTCTCTCTCTCTCTCTCTCTCTCTTGGCCTGTAATTCACTATGTAACTGAGGTAGGCCTCAAACTGGTGATCCTCTCTGTCTCAACCTCCTGAATACAAAAATTGCAAGCTTAAACCATTATACCTGGCTTTAAAATCTACTCATTTTGTGGTTTTGCAGGGGTAGGGTTTTTTTTTTTTTTTTTTTTTTTTTTTTTTTTTTTTTTTTTTTTTTTTTTTTTTTTTTTTTTTTTTTTTTTTTTACCAACTATTTTCTTTCATTAAGTGTTGTCCTGGTTTTCTGTTTTTGTTTTTTGTTAGTTTGTTTTTTATATGTTTGCCTTGTGTGTATGTGTGTGTGTGTGCACATACATATATGCATACCTTGTGAATTCATAGTCATTGCTAAAAATTCAGCATTTTGGGGGAAAGGGACCTATGCATGTTTTTGAAGATTGGCTTTGTGTCAGAACACAGTCTAAGAGTGGAGTGTGCAAGGGGAGTAATGAGTGTGAGAGAAAACTCTAAGGAAACAAAAGTCCTGTGTCCTCAGCTCCATTAAAAACAAGGACTCATTCTTGGGCTGTGTCTTCATGCCCCTCTCAGGTTTATCAGATAGGGGGGACTTTATTCAAGTTGTTGTTATCCATAAACCTGCATGAACAAACACGGTTTTGCTACATGTGGTTTGTTCTTGTGATTGAATACAGCTTGAACTCATGGGAACTTTACTCAGATGACTCTTATTAATCTCCAGAGGATAAATTGTCGGATGCGCTAAATAAAGTTGGATATTGCACAAGACTTTAGTTCGCCTCATTCTTAGGCTCTGCTCTCCCAGGTTCATGCTACCAATTACCAGTAAACGGCTTTGTGATAGAGTTCTGATTTTACCGGATTTGTTCAGAGTCTTAAATTAGCCTAAGAAGAAAGCTTAGAACGTCTCAGATCTTCTCCTGTCTGAGTTTGTGTCTAGATGTTCAACTACCCTTAAAACACAGCTGCAACTCAGATGCCTTGGATCAATCTTGGATCAAGTCTCCAGAGAGGTTTAAAAAAAAAAAAGAGGATCATACTGTTCCCTTCAATTCAAAGGGAAAGATAAGGAGGTGTTGACCCCTCCTAACCAAAATCATCATGAACCACCTAAGTCAGAAGCAATGTAAGGGAAGAGTAACAAAATTAACACAAAATGTCATACCACTTGGAGTTTGCAGTGTTCCTGGTTGCTCTAACCTCTATCTTCTATATCTCATATAACATTACTTTTAACCAGTTTTTCTTTTAGGTATTTCTATGAAGGGAAAAGTATATGAAGCCTCCTCATCTCCTTCAAAAGCCTATGGCCATTATGTATCCTTGGCATACAGAAAGCAAGGCAAACAAGAAGGGCAAAAGCTATATTCTCCTGTATTTAAAATGGCTGAGTTTCTCTCATGAGTCTTATCTATGCTGCTTAGGAGCAATATGCATAAGCAATAAGCACAGGCAAGCAGGAAATGTGAGAAGGACAATTCTTCCATATCAACCAATTTTTGAAACATTAAATAAACACATCCTAGTATCCCCAAACTAGACATGATTTTTACCATAACTGGTTTTAAAATAGGTTTTGTTCTGGAAAAGGCAGCTATGGAAGCATTAATTATCTTACCTTAAATTACCCTGAATGTAGAGTCTAGGACAGGGGAATTTATCTAAGAATTTCATTTGGAAGGTGAGTCTGTGTTTCATAAATTAAAACAAAGAGAGAGAGAGAGAGAGAGAGAGAGAGAGAGAGAGAGAGAGAGAGAGAGAGAACCAGAAGACTAGAAGGCCAGGAGAACATGGCTGGATGGCTGCTGCTATATACATCCAGAACTTGGTTTTGCTCAAGTGTTTGAGAGATATACAAAATTCTTAACCTCCAGGAATTTCCTCACATAGAGAGGACAGAAAGGCTGAGGGTCTACTAGCTATAAAGGGTTGCTGTAGCATCCTGAATTCCCCCTTTGACTCTTCTAAGCTGCATATGTTCTTAGCTATGTGGAGTTCTTGTCTGCTTGTGCACCTCTGCAGTGAACGGAGAACATTGGTGGCTCTGTCATTGGTCCAAAGCATATGGTTTGGCTACAGTGGTGTTTGAGGTAACAACGATGATTTTGCTACAGCTTCATAGTTATATGTGGTGTTCTACCAAATAGAACACAGCAAAATCTCATCTGCTTTCTTCTTCTTCTTCTTCCTTCTTCTCTCCTCCTCCTCCTCCCTCTCTTTCCTCTTCCTTGGCAAATTACATTAAATTAAAAAGAATCTCAACTCTATAGTAATCCAGAAATGAACCCCCAAGTTCTCTGAGCTACTAGTATTATCTCAATTTTCCCTTGTTTTCCTAATCATTAGCTATTCACAGATTTTTATATTTTTTTTCTCAGGAAAAAAAATGCCCTTAGAACATTCTAGCTTTTTGGGGTAGCCTCTTGTTTATTGAAGAAACAGGGAGACAGGGGTCACAAAACTACAGGCTTAGCTGACAAATTGCACTGGTTTCCATTAGTTCCTGTGGAAATAAAGTTTAAAGGAGTGCCCCCAAAGCAGGCACGTGACATTCACTCTGACTCTTTCCCCTGGAGGATTTCTTTTGGCTGAACAGCAAGCTCTCTCAGCTCTGCAACAAGAGAACATCTCTAACATAACATACATGCTGGGCAGCTGCTATTAGCTGGAGATGGCTCAGCATGAACAGCTGTGTAAGAGTTGACCTTGGAAAAAATACCACCAAATCCCGCTGCTATAGGCTGGCTTCCATTTGGGCTTAGTGCAAATGAGCCATAATAATAATTAAACAGATACACAGGAGGGGAGGGACATTAAAAAGGCATTTTGTTTTAGATAAATAGAGTGGGTAACAAGGAGAAATTGTATGGGTGACATCAGAGAACATTTTCTAGAAATAATAGAAGTATAAACTCCTAGGAGTTGTGCACTGTGTGAAAGATGGGACTTTTCCTTTTCCCCTATTTGGTTGTGTATTTCTTAACCACAATTATTTAGCATTAATGTGTTTTACTTTTCTAACCCACTGTTTTAGAATACAGAAAGCCCTTGTTTGAATGACGTGAGGCCTAGAGTGTCTCCACACCACTCCCTGACTGTGTATGTGTATGTGTGCAGTTCTGTATGTGCTTGTGGGTTTCTACATGTGGGGACTCATGAATACATGTGTATGTGGAGGCCACAGGTTGCTATTTTTTCCTTGACTAATATCCATCTTTACTCTTGAGATGAGGTTTTTCACTAAGCCTGAAGCTCATTGATTTGGCCCTGTTGGCTGGCCACTGAGTGTCAGATATCCACCAGTCTGCCCTGACCCACCAGCACTAGAGATACCATGCCCAGCTTTTAAAATGGGAGTTCTGGGGATTTGAATTCATGTTCTCATGCTTGCACAGCAATGAGCAACTGAGCTATCTTCTGTGCCCCCAGTCCTAGAACTGCATTCTTTATTTTTTATTTTATTTTTTGAGTTTTTGAGTTTTTCAACACAGGGTTTCTCTGTATAGCCCTGGCTGTCCTGGAACTCCCTTTGTAGACCAGGCTGGCCTCGAACTCAGAAATACGCCTGCATCTGCCTCCCAAGTGCTGGGATTAAAGGCGTGTGCCACCACGCCCAGCAGGACTGTTTTCTTAAGCCAACCCTGGGTTCTGAAAAGAGGTTGAGATGCTTTCTGGAATGAAGATTTCACTGGTACACAGCTTAGCTGAGATGTTCTGGTTAAGTTATGAGAACCTGGGACTTTACATCTTGGGAGAAGACTTTTGTAAGATCACTTGAAATCCCCAGAAACTGCTTATATCACGATAATAAAAGGAAAAAAAATTATGTGAAAACATGAATCATAGGGGTTGGAAGGCCAGAGGCATTTGTGGCTGTGGACAATTAGAAATAAATTTTGGTTGCCTTCTTTAAGCAATGCCAGCTGTGAATCTGTTTTCTCAAACTAAGACAGGCTGTACAAGTCCAAGAAGGAAAGGATTTTCCCCAAAGTCTGTAAGCATGCCTGAGTTTAGGTGGTTATATCTCCAAGACTCACCTTTTCCTTAAATACCTACTGTAATATGGAAAGAAGGGCTAAATGTGAGATCATCTAAATATTGCAATGATCCAAGGTCTACATGGATTAAGCAAATTTTAAGTGTGTTCAGTCATTCTATTGGATTTGAATTTTCTGAATTTACTTAGGTTTTCTATTGTGTTTAAAAATAGTATGAGCCCAGGTTCCTCAGAGTCCAGTCTTCTCAGGTCAGAAGCAACACAGCTTCTGGGACAGACCCCTTTTTGGGCTCCAGACAGCCAGGCACCTTAACTGCCAGAGGAGAGGTGCCCACCTGGGAGGGCTCTGACCCCTGGAGCAGGTGAGGGAGCCATCTTGTGTCCCACAATCCTTGGAGACCACTCTGTGCAGGTGAGTGTACAGGCTGTAGAGGCAACACGTCTTCTGTGTCAGGCCCTGTTTCGGGCCTTCATCTTCAGCCAGGAGGCAGGTCTGAACACCAGATCTGGACTCCCAGGTCTGCTGACAGAGGCTAACAGAATGACAGGAGGGACAAACTCCAACCAGAGACAACTAAAACAACTAACTCCAGAGACTACCAGATGGCAAAAGGCAAATGTAAGAATCTTGCTAACAGAAACCAAGACCACTTACCATCATCAGAACCCAGTACTCCCACCTCAGCCAGTCCTGGATACCCCAACACACTTGAAAAGCAAGACTCAGATTTAAAATCATATCTCATGGTGCTGGACATCAAGAAGGGCATTAATAACTCAAAGAAATACAGGCGAACAGAGCTTAAGAGGTAGAAGCCCTTAAAGAGGAAACACAAAAATTCCTTAAAGATGAAATAAAGAAATTAAAGACTTTTTAGAGTTTAATGAAAATGAAGATAAAATATACCTGAACTTATGGGACACAATGAAGGCAGTCCTAAGAAGAAAACTCATAGCCCTGAGTGCCTCCAAAAAGAAACTAGAGAGAACATACACTAGCAGCTTGACAGCACACCTAGAAGCTCTAGAACTAAAGGAAGCAAATTCATCCAAGAGGAGTAGACGGCAGGAAATAATCAAACTCAGAGCTGAAATCAACCAAGTGGAAACAAAAAGAACTATTCAAAGAATCAACCAAACCAGGAGCTGGTTCTTTGAGAAAATCAACAATATAGATAAACCCTTAGCCAGACTAACTAGAGGGCACAGGGACAGTATCCTAATTAACAAAATCAGAAATGAAAAAGGAGACATAACAACAGAACCTGAGGAAATCGAAACATCATCAGATTCTACTACAAAAGGCTATACTCAACAAAACTGGAAAACCTGGATGAAATGGACAACTTCCTAGGCAGATACCAGGTACCAAAGTTAAATCAGAATCAGATACAGGATCTTAACAGTCCCATTTCCCCTAAGGAAATAGAAGCAGTAATTAATAATCTCCCAACCAAAAAAGCGCCCAGGACCAGATGGGTTTAGTGTAAAGTTCTATCAGACCTTCAAAGAAGACCTAATTCCAACTCTCCTTAACCTATTCCACAAAATAGAAACAGAAGATACTCTATCCAATTCATTCTATGAAGCCACAATTACTCTGATACCTAAACCACACAAAGATCCAACAAAGAAAGAACTGCAGACCAATTTCCCTTATGAATATCAATGCAAAAATACTCAATATAACCCTCGCAAACCGAATCCAAGAACACATCAAAATGATCATCCATCATGACCAAGTAGGCTTCATCCCAGAGTTGCAGGGGTGGTTAAATATATAGAAATCCATCAACATAATCCACTATATAAACAAACTCAAAGACAAAAACCACATGATCATCTCCTTAGATGTTGAGAAAGCATTTGACAAAATCCAACAACCCTTCATGATAAAAGTCTTGGAAAGATCATGAATTCAAGGCCCATACCTAAACATAATAAAAGCAATATATAGCAAACAAGTAGCCAACATCAAAGTAAATGGAGAGAAGCTGGAAATAATCCCACTAAAATCAGGGAGTAGACAAGGCTGCCCACTTTCTCCCTACCTATTCAGGATAGTACTTCAAGTTCTAGTCAGAGCAATTTGACAACAAAAGGAGATCAAGGAGATACAAATTGGAAAGGAAGAAGTCAAAATATCACTATTTGCAGATGATATGATAGTATATATATAAGTGACCCTAAAGATTCCACCAAAGAACTCCTAAACCTGATAAACAGCTTCAGCGCAGTAGCTGGACATAAAATTACCTCAAACAAATCAATGGCCTTTCTCTACACATAGGATAAATGGACTGAGAAAGAAATTAGGGAAATAACACCCTTCACAATAGTCACAAATAATAGAAAATACCTTGGTGTGACTCATAACTAAGGAAGTGAAAGATCTGTATGACAAGAACTTCAAGTCTCTGAAGAAAGAAATTGAAGAAGATCTCAGAAGATGAAAAGATCTCCCATGTTCACAGATTGGCAGGATTAATATAGGAAAAATGGCTTTTCTGCCGAAAGCAATCTACAGATTCAATGCATTCGTCATCAAAATTCCAACTCAATTCTTCTCTGAGTTAGAAAGGGCAATTTGCAAATTCATCTGGAATTATAAAAAACCTAGGATAACAAAAACTATTTTCAACAATAAAAGAACCTCTGGGGGAATCACCATGTCTGACCTCAAGCTGTACTACAGAGCAATTGTGATAAAAACTGCATGGTACTGGTACAGCGACAGACATGTAGATCGATGGAATAGAATTGAAGACCCAGAAATGAATCCACACACCTATGGTCTCTTGATCTTTGACAAGGGAGCTAAAACCTTCCAGTGTAAAAAGGACAGCATTTTCAACAAATGGTGCTGGCACAACTGGAGGTTATTATGCAGAAGAAAGCGAATTGATCTATACTTATCTTCTTGAACAAAGCTCAAGTCTAAGTGGATCAAAGACCTTCACATAAAACCAGAGACACTGAAATTTATAGAAGAGAAAGTGGGGAAAAGCCTCGAAGATATGGGCACAGGGGAAAAATTCCTAAACAGAACAGCAATGGCTTGTGCTGTAAAATCAAGAATTGACAAATGGGACCTTATAAAATTGCAAAGCTTCTGTAAGGCAAAAGACACTGTCAAGAAGACAAAAAGACCACCAACAGATTGGGAAAGGATTTTTACCAATCCTAAATCTGATTAGGGACTAATATCCAATATATACAAAGAGCTCAAGAAGGTAGACTCCAGAAAATCAAATAACCCCATTAAAAATGGGGTACGGAGCTAAACAAAGAATTCTCAACTGAGGAATACCGAATGGCTGAGAAGCTCCTGAAAAAATGTTCAACATCCTTAATCATCAGGGAAATGCAAATCAAAACAACCTTGAGATTCCACCTCACACCAGTCAGAATGGCTAAGATCAAAAATTCAGGTGACAGCAGATGCTGGCGAGGATGTGGAGAGAGAGGAACACTCCTTCATTGCTGGCGGGATTGCAAGTTTGTACAACCACTCTGGAAATCAGTCTGGTGGTTCCTCAGAAAACTGGACATGATACTACTGGAAGATCCAGCAATACCTCTCTTGGGAATATACCCAGAAGATGTTCCAACTGGTAATAAGAACACATGCTCTACTATGTTCATAGCAGCCTTATTTATAATAGCCAGAAGCTGGAAAGAACCCAGATGTCCCTCAACAGAGGAATGGATACAGAAAATGTGGTAATTTACACAATGGAGTACCACTCAGCTATTAAACACAATGAATTTATGAAATTCTTGGGCAAATGGATATATCTGGAGGATATCTTCCTTAATGAGGCAACCCAATCACAAAAGAAGTCATTAGATATCACTGATAAGTAGATATTAGCTCAGAAACTTAGAATACCACAGATACAATTTGCAAAAGACAGGAAAATCAAGAAGAGGGAAGACCAACGTTTGGATACTTCATTCCTCCTTAGAATAGGGAACAAAATACCCATGAAAGGAGGTACCGAGACAAAGTTTGGAGCTAAGATCAAAGGATGGACTATCCAGAGGCTACCCCACCCGGGGATCCATCCCATAATTAGCCACCAAATCCAGACACTATTGCATATGCCAGCAAGATTTTCCTGCATGGACTCTGATCTAGCTGTCTTGTATGAGGCTATCTGGCAAATACAGAAGTGGATGCTCACAGTCATCTATGTGATGGAACGCAGGGCCCCCAGTGGAGAAGCTAGAAAAAGCACCCAAGGAGCTGAAGAGGTCTGCAACCCTATAGGTGGAACAACAATATGAATTAACCAGTACCCCCCAGAGCTCGTGTCTCTAGCTGCATATGTAGCTGAAGATGGCCTAGTTGGCCATCACTGGGAAGAGAGGCCCCTTGGTATTGCAAACTTTATATGCCCCAGTACAGGGGAATGCCAGGGCCAAGAAGTGTGAGTGGGTGGGTAGGGGAGCAGGGCAGGGGAGGGGGGCGGTTATAGGGAACTTTTGGGACAGCATTTGAAGTGTAAATAAAGAAAATATCCAATAAAATTTTTTTGAGATAAAAAAATAGTATGAAAGGGAAATTTTCCCACAGACTTCCAAGTGTGTGTGTGTGTGTGTGTGTGTGTGTTTATGATTCAAACAGGCTCTTTGGTCACATCTGAGTCTCTAGCTCCACTATTTACTAGTTATGAGTGGAAAATAGTCCTGCCTCTAAGGCCCTAGTTGTTTTCTTCCCTTATACGATGCAATGGACGTCCCCAACCTATGAAGTCTTAGAGATTGAAAGAGATAATGCCATGGGATATTTAGCATAATATTTTATATAGAGAACTTTCAAAGTCATTTGTGGCTGCTTATAAATAATTCTCTTCCCTATCGTCAAATCTAAAATATGTGTTGATAGAGTCTCCAGGGTTGTAAGTGAGTTGCTATTGGGGCACACTCGTGTGTATCTATAGACTGTCTATGGGATTGTCTTCCTTCCTTCCACATTACAGGACAGAAGCATTTTTGACAGAGCTTATGTGGCCCACAAGCCCTAGATATTTGCTACAGAATCTTTATAGAAGAACTTTGCTAGTCCTGCTCCAGAAACAAGAAAGCTACAGAGAAATTAAACTTTGACTAAGCTCAAGTTCCTAAGCAGTCACATTTTGAGTGCAAGACAAAGACTTTGAATGGATGATTCAAGCGATGAAAGATTGTTTCCCTTGTAGAGTGTAAACATAATACTTAAAGCAAAGATGAACAAATGCCAAGAAAGAGAGGACCTTTCAGCCAGAACATATTAATCACTGAGAAGGTTTTCTGCTTTAATAGAAAAGCCACAGAAAGACGTAGAAGCCTCTGAATGCAGCAGCTCTTGATCTGTGGGCTCTGATTTCTCTAGAGGTCGAATGACCCTTTCATAGGTGCTACCTATCAGATATTCTGCATACTCACATTATGTCATATTTACATTATGATTCATAACGGTAGCAAAATTACAGTTATGGAGTACCAATGAAAATAATTTAATAATTGGGGGTGACCACAGCATGAAGAATTGTATTAAAGTATCACAGCATTAAAAAGGTTGAGAACCACCCGAGTGGTCCATCACATAATCAGCCACCAAATGCAGACACTACTGCATACGCCAGCAGGATATTGCTGAATGAACCCTGATATAGCTTTAACAGTCCCTGTCAAATACAGAAGTGGATGCTCACAATCATCTATAGGGCAGAACACAGGGTCCCCAATGTAGGAGCTAGAGATAGTACCCAAGAGCTGTAGGGGTCAGCAACCCTATAGATGGAACAACAATATGAACTAATCAGAACCCCCAGAGCTCATGTCTCTAGCTGCATATGTATAAGATGGCCTACTTGGCCATTATTGGGGAAGAAAGGTCTAAAAATGTTTATATGCCCCAGTACAGGGGAATGCCAGGGCCAAGTAGTGGGAGTGGGTGGGTGGGGGAGCAGGGCGGGGGGGGAGGATATAGGGGACTTATGGGATAATACTTGAAATGTAAATGAAGAAATTATCTAATAATAAATAAATAAGTAAAATTTTAAAAAAGGTTGAGAACCTCTGTCTGAATAAGTTAGGGGATGCTTCTTGGAGACAGAACCTACCTATGTAGTCAAGACTACACTAAAACCTGTGGTCTTCCTGACTTGGTCTCCCGAGTGCCAGGGTTATGGATGTGTGCTGGCAGTCCTGAATTTATGGAATCATTATTCAACAAAAGAGTTTGGCTTAGTTATCCAGTTATATAGGAATTTTTCTTTCCCAGTACAGAGTGCTATCCTGAAGGAGTCCACAGAGAAGCTACAGTAGACAGATGTCTGTGGCTAATAACATGTATGGTATTTGCTCTAAGTAATTATTTTCCTTGAAGCTTGAAAATTAACATAGGTGAATATAGAGTTAAAGTGAATCCCTGGTTTTTAATTCCAATTGAAATCATTTTAATTAAAAGTATTTTATTTAAAATGAATGAAAACACAATCTTAACCCTCACTTGCGTTAAGGGAGCCAGTAAAACTAGAAACCACTGGGGAAAAAGAATAAAAAGGGCTGAGGAACTGTCCCCTACAATACTGTACAAGTTAGGTTTAACTCATTTTGTCTCAATGAGAACATGACCAGGTCAGAGCTTGGTATGGCTTGAGGGCCTGGAGGACCACCAGGTAGTGTTAGCCATGGAACCCGAAAGCTGATCAGCCATGGCTCCTGAGCACCCTTCCCTGGTTCTGTGAATACAAGTATTGGGCCAGGATTCCAGCACTCTTTGAGTACAAGTGGCTCATGCCTCAAGGTGCGGTTCTCACTGACCACCTAGCTGAAGTAATCAATAGGTATGAGCTGGTCTAAAACTTGGCTCATCTCTTTTTAAGTCACACTTTAATTCTCCTATTAAAGGCTAAGAATATAAAAGAAGAAAGTGGGTCTGGGTCACTGTAATGTTGAACTGATGTGTAAAGGATAGTTCTCTGTGCCCGTCTTAAGACTAGAAGTGCAGAGTTGATGATTACTAGCCTCCTTCAAACCAAGCTTGTGAGAGATGCACATCCTATGATCAGATAATGCTTAGATCATCGAGAGATTGATTGATTCCTTATGCATTTTTCTCTCCTATTAGCTTGTCATAAGCTAATGGTCCTACAAAGTATAGAGAGCTCAGCTTGCAGAGCAGGTCCTCAATGCATAGAAGCTGCTCATATTGGATGGGGCACTCCAAAACAAGGAGACGATATGGACACCCATAGATATCCTAGGGGGCATCCATTGTAAGAATTGAAGTTACATATTGTGGAAACTGGGAAAGCCCATGATTGGCCATTTGTAGGCAGAAGAGACAGAGAAAGCAATGCTGCAATTCAGTCTAAGTACCAAGGCACGAGATGCTCAGCTGGATGCAAGGAACACTGATGTGTGAGTCCTAGAGTCTAAAAGCCAAAAGAAAAGAAGAAAATTCTGAGTTCTGATGTTCCAGTGAAGGAGTTGGGTGTCCCAGAAGACAGAAAAGAGCAGAAGGCAGAAAAAACATTAGACTCTCCTCCACCTCTTGTTCCAACCTAGCTTCCAGCAGAGTGGATGATACCTATCCACACTGGTTGGGGCAGGCTTTCTTGGCTCAGTCTGCTGCTTCAGATGTGATCGTCCCTAGAAATAAAGCTTTACTGGCTAAATGGCCATCCACTTCACCCAGTCAGATTTGCACATGATATCAGCCATCACATGATTATTATATTCACTATTGAAGGCAAATAAAAAAAAATCAAGGTTTGTGATTGTTCAATGAAATAATTCTATAGTTTATTTAAAACAATCAAAAAGCTGTTCATCTGAAAAATCATTATAAAAATCACTATAGCTTCTAGAACTTCCTTAGAAGCCTGTATCCCAATTCCTCAGGCCATGGCGAGCTCCTTAAGCAGCAACTCACAGGCATGGATTGCTAGAAGGCTCTGTGAGCTAAGCATGCATTACCCCTGATCTGCTTTTGTTCACAATTTATAAACAAGCAGCCTAAAATTCCCCATGGAGCAGGCCTCTCCCCTAACCCATACTTTCACAGAAACTCTAGTCTTCCTGTTTTGTATATTTTCATAATAAAAGAAATGTAAACATTTAAATAATAATGTATTTTTAAAAGCATAATGGGGTTAGGTAGGTAAAATAACCACTTAATATCATCTGCAGAAGAAATCTAATAAGTTTTGGGGTTCACTGGGGAGTCAGAGAATATTCAGTTTTATGAGAGGATTAAGTTTTTATTGAATTACATTTCTACGCAAGGCATGCCGGTTCTTCTACTAAAATGGGAGGTTTAACCAGTGAATTTGGGGCTAATAAAGTATAAACCATAATCAGAATCTTTCGTTGCATCAGTTACTTCAACAAAAGACCTTGTTTGGGTGTGAGAGCTGTCAGAGTGGCTGAGCAAGTATGCTCAGTGCCCGTGAGTGCTCCCATGAGTGCTCCTGTGAGTGCTCCCATTAGTGCTCCCAATGCAGGAGAATGAATAACAGAAGTCCCAGGAAGACCAGGTTCTAGTTCACATTTTGTCACTAACACTTAAGACATCCATAGTTGTCTGCACTTTAATTATTACTGGTGAAAATAAGAGTATCTCAGGACCAGTGAGATAGCTTAGTAGGTAGAGGTCCTTGTAGCCAAGCCTGATGACCTGAGTTTAATCTCCAACACTTACACGGTAGAAGGAGAGAATCTCTTCCTATAAGCTGTCTTCTGACCTCCATATATGCACATTAACACAGGAATGTTGGAGCAGCAAGGGCTTGAGCACACTCACGAAAGGAATACATGTACTTTAAAAAGAAACTTTTGATTGATTCCCTGTGAGTTTTACATTATGCACCCCAGTTCCTTTCACCTCCCCATCCTCTTGTATCTGCCCTCTACCCTTGCAACCTCCTACCTCCAGATTAAAACACACACACACACACACACACATACACACACACACTAACCAGAACCAAACAAAGCATAGAAAACACTTTGTTATGTCACAGAGTGTCCCACAGTGTGTCCCTCTGTTGACACATCTTCACTTACAGATGTTCATTGCAGCGAGTCATTGGTCTGGCTCAATGTCTTCAGTTTCTGTGACACCATCAGTATTTGATCCTCATGTGGACTCCTCCTGCTTATACTGGTGTTGCCCTGTGTCATGGAGATCCTGCAGTTTTGAATCAGTATGGCTGTCCCTTTCACACACCCCAACAGTTCACAAATGACCTAGATTTTGGCGTGGGCCAACTCAAAGCCCTGGATCTGGGTCTGGGTGGTAGCTGAGCTGGTCAGGCTGCTTGCTGACTCTCCCTTTATTTGCACCACCAGGGTGAGCTCTCCAGCACTGCTCCAACTAGGCCACTGAGTGCCACCATAGATAGGAGGCAGAGTCAGGAACGCTAGAGCCAGTGAGGGGCTGGACCAGGTCTCTCATTCTTACACTCTGAGTGATGGGTCACCCGTGTCTTCAAGGTCAGAGTCAATTCCACTGGTACAGGCATGGTTGGTGCAGGGCCTGCTCTTCTGAGTGACACAGCCAGTGAGGGTAGGGGCATGTCTCCCACTTTCATGACATGTGTTTTTTTTAATTAAGGTGTTTTATTTTTAGAATTACTCCATGTGATTCTAAAATAGTGATCTAATGACAAGCTAGCAACTGAAGACTCCTGAAAGGGAAGTAGGAAAAATACATTTTTTCCTAGAATGAATTAGGAATCAAGCTAATTATCCATCAGTGGGGAACTGGCTAAATAAAGTACCCTTAAGAAGCAGTTTCTCTTCATGTGCCCATATAGAAATATCTCTGAAGAATGCAGCTGATTGAACCAGCAATGTACAAAATCCTCTTAGAGAAGTAAAACTATGTATATGAGGTATGATAGAGACCAGCTTTTAGTTTTTGCTTATTAAAAGGCTATTTATGAAATTGTACAGTGTTTGTAAAGTTTGATGGCTACACCTATTTAGGTGCTAGTAATAACAATAATGTTGCGTTTAAAGGTCGATCCACACTGGGTGTTCCAGTGTCTGTGTGTTTGTGTGTGTGTGTGCATGTGTGTGTGTGTGCGTGTGTGTGCATGTGTGTGTGTGTGTGTGTGTGTGTGTGTGTGTGTGTGTATGAACTTTAACATTTACCTCCTAATAGGTCACCAAGGAAAGGACTTGGTACTGGGGGAAGAGCACTGAGTGGGTAAAGACACAGAGTAGTTGAGCATTCTTATGGGGGTGACTCCAGCTCTCAGAATCTTATCTGTGAAGTGAAGTCATAAGGACTACCAATCAGATTTGGTGATTCTAGTTTAACTTACATGTAGTGTTTAGAATGTGTCTGGGGAGGCCCAGAGAAACAGAAACATGCCCACATTCAAGCATAGAATAAGGAGGCAAAAGCGTACAATGTTCAACTACTACTGTGAAGGACTTTCTTTGTCTCACAGGGGATGGAGAAGGAATGACCTCCACTCATTGAGACATTGTATGAGCTCATATGGAAGACAAAATACATTACAGGAACCAACTGTAAAATAATATACAACTACATAGATGGCCTCAGACAATTCTCATTCTTACAGACTGTCCTTTAAAATATTAGTCACTTGAAACCCAAGAAAACCAGGCTCAACAATCAAAATAAAACACCCTTCCTTGTGCTGATCTGAACAATAAAGGGTTAGGATGAGACCCACAGAATTCTTTTGTAATGATAAAGCTCACTCATCCTATAATTTCTGGATACAGATCCAAATTGAAGATTCAAACCCTGCCCAGCGTGCCCTATAACCAGATACCTCCCTGTTCAGTCAAGTATTCATTTCTAAATTGAGACTCTGACAACCCCATACAATCTCTGTGTACAGAAGTTACCAAATGATTGCTGCAAAGAGAGGCCATAACTTGGGCAAATCCCGTTGTCTGGGTGTGAAGGCCTCTGTTGGCTCCGCCCAGTCTGAGCAATGCAGTTAGAAAGAAGGCCTAGCTGGGGGCAACCAGGTGGCCATCTGGCCTTTCTTGTCACAAAGAGTCTAGTTAATATGGGGACCAGTCCATGACAGGGGCTCTAAGCAGGTCAGAATTGACGCCTAAGTTGACCCCATTGGCAGCCAGAGTCTGATAAATGCGTCATTGAGTTGGGAATTTCTTCCAGACAGTTTAACTGCTAGCTATAATTAGGACCCCGATCTCAGGGTGTGGGAACACATAGACTCCATTGTAGAGAGGCTCCGTGCTATCAGGGTCAAGACCAAAGTGCTGCACAAAAGAAGCTCACCATCTCTTGGTAAGTGGGAGGAACAAGTCTGCAGGGAACTGTGTTTACCAAGTATGGTCAAGTTCCTGGCCATTCCTGAGATCAAGTTTGTGATTCGTGGTGGATCCTTTGTATGGTCCTTCTCTCCATGTGCTTCAAAGTCTAATACCATAAAGGTGAAACAGATGAGGTAAAATCTTATCCTAAGAGGTTACATCTGGAAGAATCTAGAAAATAGATTGACACTTTTCTTCTTCACCATCTCTCTGACTATTAATATGAATGATGATGATAAGGAGCAAAAGTCACATGTGTCTTATTTTATTTTAAGACAAGTTTTCATGTATCCCAAGCTGTCTTCAGATTCCCTGTGTAGCTGAGGATGGCCTTGAACTTCTGATTCTCTTACCTCTGCCTCTCGAGTGCCATGGCTAACATTGTGAATCATCTTGCCTGGCTTGCATGATGTTAGACATTGAACCAAGGCGCTGAGCAAGCTAAGCAAACATTTGACCAACTAAGATACATCCCAGCTCCACACATCAATTTCTACTATTAAATTTAATCAGCATTTGTCAGATCTGTTTATGTATCACTGTCAGAATGCTGATTAATGAAAGTGGCTTTAAGCCCAAGACAATTTGGGGGACTTTTAAAAGCCTTTTTCTTAGAAATTAGAAGTCACAATGTGCCAGACATAATAAGATCCAACTTGCAATGATCAAAAAAATACTGTGAGTAATGGCAATAATGTTCTCATCAAGGAAAACAACAGCTCAGGGTTTGGAATGGAAACTCAGGAGAGTCAGAAAAAAATCTGGCCATAGACGGGAGACGGCCCAGGCTTGGAAATGCTCTTACCTGCTGTAAAGCCAGTGGTTGTGTTTCCTGCTCAAATTCACAATGAGGACATCTTGAACGAAATTTGTCAAAGAATCAGATAACCTCAGGGTTCCCACAGACTTTTGGAGACCTTTAAGTCCACCTTAACATCCCTGAACAACAGCTGACCCATCTCTGCCATCGGAACTCTGGTGATGGGACCCATCTCTGCCATCGGAACTCTGGTGACAGGACCCATCTCTGCCATCAGAACTCTGGTGACGGGACCCATCTCTGCCATCGGAACTCTGGTGATGGGAGGCTCTCTTCTTATGCTGTCCGCTCCAACGGGAGCAGCCATAAGCTTATTATTTTTTTTCTAATGTAGAGTTAAATCTGTTTCTTCCTATGCCCTGATCATTGGTCTTATTTCACCTCTGAGAGTCATATAGAACATAGTTAAGTCCTTCTTTAGTAAGCAGACATGGCTGCATCGTACCCAAAGCCCAGTTTAAGATGGAAATATAGAACCTGTTATTTTAAAACAGTAAGAATATCAAGATGGTCATCAAAAAGTATGAAAACAAATGTGGGCCCATCTAAGAGAAGGGTCCTGTGCAACTACACGGATAGGCACTCAAGCCCAGAAGAGGAGTGTTAACTTTGTTTGTTTGTTTGTTTGTTTTATTTCTGTATACTGGACTCATTAAAGTACACAAAGAAAGAAATTTAATTTAAATTGACTTTGTGTTAAGATCTTTCTAATCTCTCTTCCAGAACCCCTGGAATATTATGGCATAAAAATCTAGCTTAATTTGTGAACTCTTTTGTGGTGGTTTGAAAAGGGACAGTCCCCATAGACTCACGTCTTTGAATGTATGGCCCACAGGGAGCAGCACTATTAGGAGGTGTGGCCTTGTTGGAGGAAGTGTGTCACTGTGGGGGTGGGCTTTGAGGTCTCCTCCTGTGGCACACAGTCTCTTTCTGCTGCCTGTGGATCCAAATGGAGAACTCTCAGCTCCTTCTCCAGCACCGTGTCTGCCTGCACACTGCCATGCTTTTCACCATCATGATAATGGACCAAATCTCTGAAACTGTAAACCAGGCACAACTGAATGTTTGTTTTTTAAATAAGAGTTGCCTTAGTCATGGTGTCTCTTCACAGCAATAAAACTCCCAACTAAGACATCTTTCTATCGCTGTTGTTGCCCTTTCCTATCAGAAGAAGGTAGAGCCAGGAGCCTGCAGAGAGACCCTCTTCTCCTCCTGGTCCTTCCCAGGCAGGTTGCCTCCTTCTTTCCACACTCAACGGTGGTCAGGAGAAGATCTGTGGGCAGAAATGGACTTCATCACTTGCAGGTCCAGATGTGTACTGGTGTCTGCTCTCTCTGAGTTAGGTCCCAGGTTCTGTTCCCTTCCCTCCCCCATCTCACTGGCAGTTTTCTGGCTTTCTCCAATCTCCACTTGAAACTGCCAACTACGGTTTTCTGGTGGGGGTGGCTAGATACTTATGACTCCTTCCCAGCTCATGGCTGGTATCTACTATAGTCTCCTGCAGTGGTTACTACCCCAACTCTGAGGCTCCTTTGGGATGGAGAATTTCCAAGCAGCTTTCTGGATGTCTCTTACTTGGTGTTTGCGTTTGCACCTGGGGAGACTTTCATTTGGGGCCCACCTTTGATACAGCTCATCTCACTGCAGGTGCCTCCCCTTCTCCCCATGCCTTTCTTGTCCACCATACTTGAATCAAGAAAGAAAATTGTTGCCCACAAGCTATGCAGATGCCCGTCACCAGAACATAATTGCCAGAACCTTGTTACTGCTTTATAAAGCCAAGCAGACTATGGTAGGGGATTGCTGCAGCCCAAGCTGACTAAGATAGCTACACTGCACTCTCTTGAATGTAGCTTTCTAAACAGGCCAGCTTGCGCTCATTCCCTTGGCCTTTCTGAGCAGATCAGATTCTGCTCACCTCCCAAATGACTCACACCTTCTGCAGAGTTGGGTTTCTCTCTCTCTCTCTCTTTCTCTCTCTCTCTCTGTGTGATGAGTGAAAATTGGAGCAATTCAATTCACCCTTTGCTGTGTTGTTCTCATAAAATATGAAATAATAGATAAATATGACAAAGACGGGCTAGGTATGTGAACCTACAGGCAGCCTTATTCTCTTATTAACAAGAGGTAGATGTGTGCTTTTCTTTTCTTCTGAGGCAGCACAGTAGAATTGGGAAAAGCTGAACACAATCTTTATACGGTACAACTGTATTTTCACTTTAAAAATGGTCCTGAATATAATGCATCAGAAAGTCTGTTGACCATAGTACTCAGATCTCAGATTCTAGACCCAGAGGCTATAGTTCTGTGAATGCTCCCTACAAACACTGATGCCTGTACCAAGACTCTCCTGCCTCAAATCTTGTCTCATCTTTTTATTTTATCCTTAATAAGCACAGTTATTTTTTAGTATTTATTTATTTATTTATTTATTTAGTGTGTGTATATACAAATGTACACACACACACACACACACACACACACACACACACACACACATGCCACATGCACTTGAGAAGGTCAGAGGACAAGTGTTGGAGGATGGTTCTTTTCTCCCTATCATGAGGATTCTGAGTATCAAACTGAAATCATCAAACTGGTCAGCAATAACCTTTACCTAGTGAGCCACTTTACTAGACCTGCATTCATCTATCTATCTATCTATCTACCTACATACAATCTCAGATATAGAACCCATATCTACAGCCCATTTAATGATCTTTTGATGTGTTTTTGACTACTTGTTCATAAAACATTAAGAACTTTATTGTAGAGATACCTGCTAGAAAGCGGCTTAGCCAAGCATGTAACTATGACCAGTGTTAGGTCACAGTGGCCTTATGTGGCCTTCCTCACTACACACACACTGTACAGTACACCAAGTCACAGTGGCCTTATGTGGCCTTCCTCACTACACACACACTGTACAGTACACCAAGTCACAGTGGCATTATGTGGCCTTCCTCACTACACACACACTGTACAGTGCACCAAGTCACAGTGGCATTATGTGGCCTTCCTCACTACACACATACTGTACAGTGCACCAAGTCACAGTGGCCTTATGTGGCCTTCCTCACTACACACATACTGTACAGTGCACCAAGTCACAGTGGCATTATGTGGCCTTCCTCACTACACACATACTGTACAGTGCACCAAGTCACAGTGGCATTATGTGGCCTTCCTCACTACACACATACTGTATAGGGCACCAAGTCACAGTGGCCTTATGTGCCCTTCCTCACTACACACATACTGTACAGGGCACCAAGTCACAGTGGCATTATGTGGCCTTCCTCACTACACACATACTGTACAGTGCACCAAGAAGCACATAACATGCAAACTCTGCACAATTCTTGCTTAAAAATCACGATTGAAGTCGGGCGTGGTGGCGCATGCGGATTTCTGAGTTCCAAGCCAGCCTGGTCTAGAAAGTGAGTTTCAGGACAGCCAGGGCTATACAGAGAAACCCTGTCTTGAAAAAACAACAACAACAAAAAAATCATTATTAAAGTGTTCTAATTAACAGGCCATTGTTCCAAAATGTCAAAGTCACAAAAGACAAAGAAAAGCAAATCTCTCAGATTGGAGAAGAAAACATGGCGACTAAATGCACTATGGGACCCTATACAAGAAAAACCAAAGGAATTGGTAGCAAAACCCTAAATCTGAAACAAGACCTATAGATTAAAAAAGAGATTATTTCAATAAGGTCCTAGTTTCAATAATTTTATTAAGTTTTTAGAAAATAAAAATCTAAAATAGATAAGGGGAAAGTAGGGCTTTTTTCTTTCTATCTTTCTTTCTTGTTACTTTTTGTTGAGTCTATCATGATTTCAAACTAAATGCTTTTGAGAAGTCCATGTTTCTGTAAGTACCCTACATGGGTCACTTTCTGTTCTGGGGGCAAGTGATGAGCAGGACACAGGCCCTGACCTTGAAATCTTGCTGTTAGTTTGAGAGGACAAATGAGCACACACTGCTTGTTGCTTTAGGAGGACAGGTGCTAGCATGTAGTACAACTAGGAACACAAAATGGCAACACCTGCTCTGCCTCAGGGTTAAACAGAATCCCAAGGGTTGGAAAGGGGTCACCCATATAGAGAGGGCATTTGGACAAGTGATTGTGGGAGCCATTCAGGAAAGACATAGGACAGACTATGCAAAGGCAGAGCCCCTTTTGAAAATATAAGCCCACTTCCTGCTGGAGTGTGGGAAGGGGGCACGGATTAAGTGTTGATGGAGGAGAAAATTGCAGGATCCAAACCAGAGAAATTCCTCCATTAGGGGCACAGGGTGTGATGGCTATTCCTGGTGGTCCACTTGACTACATCTAGAATTGACTACAATCCAGAATTGGAGGGCACACATGCAATCTACATATTAAGGCTGGAAGATACAGGCTTCTGACCTGGATCCTGCTATGGAGATCTGGAGGCATAGTGGCCATGAGAATTTTAGGTAGTATATGCCTTTAATCCCAGGAGGCTGAGGCAAGCAGATTTCTGGGTTCAAGGGCCATCCTGGGACAAATCAAGTTCCAAATCTAGGCATGGTGGTACACACCTTTAATCTGTCCACAACTTCTGCTGGAGGCCTAAATAAGGACATTGGAAGAAGAGAAAGTCACTCTTTTTTTTGCTGAATTGCAACGACTTGCCAGCCCATCTGTTGGAACCTACTCCTTCCAGCTTATAGGGAAGACCAGGTAAAACAAATTGCCTTGTGGGCTGAGCAAATACTAGATTCTTGGACTTCCCATTCACAGCTGCCCATTGTTGGGTTAGCTGGACTACAGACTGTAAGTCATCACAGTAAAGCCCCTTATTATATAGAGATATTCCATAAGTTCTGGGACTCTAGAGTACCATGACTGATACACAGGGGATAGAGAGCAACTTTGAAGGGTGCTCAGTAGAAATCTGAAATGCATTTATGATCCAGTACCAGCATACTAACTGCTTGGCAGCTAATCCATTAAAGCCACTATACAGCAGGAGGTCTCTGGCTCTAGTCAGGGAGTCAGATGAGCCAGAAGACACTAGAGAGTACAGTGACTTGAATAAGCAATGTAGCAGCAGATGCTCCAGCATCTCTGTGAAGTCCACTCCTGTCCTCACAAAGAAGGAACTGACATGAACACCTGCCACCACTGAACTTCACGATAGATATTCTAGTCTTGTTTGTTGACTTCTCATGAAAACTGCATATGGTGTGAATGGTCATCTTTGTATGTGTAGCTACCCAAGATTTTCTAAAGCACAGGGGCTGTCCCCTATCACAGAGTGGTAACTGACAGAGAAGCTGGAGCCCAGGAATATATGACTGCTCAGCTCATTAAGACCACCTGCAATTACATCTGCTGACTTGGTGCCACTGGAAAACTTCCCAGTATAAGGTTTATACTGTCTTAGTTACTGTTCTATTGTGGTGAAGAGACATCATGACCAAAGTGCCACTTACAGAAGAAAGGGTTCTTCCAGTTGGGACTTCCAGTTCCAGAGGGTAAGTCCATGACCATCATGGCAGGGAGCATGGCAGTAGACAGGTAGACATGGGACTGAAGCAGAAGGTGAGAGCTTACGTCTGGTCCATACGCATGAGGCAGAGGGCTAACTGAATGGCTTTTGTAACCTCAGAACTCATCACCAGTGACACACCTCCTCCAACAAGGCCATTCTTCCTAATCATTTCCAAACAGCTCCACCAAGCACTGTTGCTGGAGACCAAACATTCAAATATATGAGCCTATGGGACTCATTCTCATTCAAACCGTCACATTCCATTCCTGGACACTATAGGCTTGTGGGCTATATCATAATGCAAAATGCATTTAGTTCAACTTCAAATCTTTTTATCTGGAGACTGTTTAAAAGTCCAAATTCTAAGGTCTCTTCTGAGACTCAAAGCAATTTTAACTGCAATATCCTATAAAATAAAAAAAAGCCAAGTACATACTTCCAACGTATTATGGCACAGAGTATAAATTTACCATTTCAAGGGGAGGAATGAGGGGCATAGTGAGGAAATATTGGACCAAAGGAAGATCATAACCCAGCAGGGCAAACTTCAAATTCTCTGACTCCATTCCTGATATCAAAAGGCTTACAAGCTCCAGACTTCCAACCTCCGTTGGCTGACAGTCATTCTCTCTCTTGGGCTGGTTCCATCTCTGTATGCAGCTCTTCCTGGCAGACATCCCACTGCTCTCACACCTTCCAGGGGTCCAGTGAAACCCAGGCTTCACTTTCATATCTTCATACAATAGCCTCTCCAGGCCTCCATGCAGGGACTCTACATGCTTGGCCTCAGTAGCTTCTCTTTAAACTTGGAGGAAGATTCTATAACCTGGAATCTTCATGACTCTGAAACCAGACCCCTGGCTGATGCTGCCAAGCCTGTTGTCTGCTTGGGATGGCACCTCACCCTCTCTCTGCTTGGGATGGCACCTCGCCCTCTCTCTGCTTGGGATGGCACCTCACCCTCTCTTCTGGTTACATTTGCAGATGCTTTTCTGTTCTTGCTTTTTTTAAGGAACAGATAATTCTTTAATTCTTCAGACCTTTTATTTACAAGTAGCAAGATTGGGGGTGGGTCTCACACGACTCCCGTCATTCTGTTTCTCTCTCTTTCAGCACAAACCCTGGCTCCAACATTAAATTCCCCGATCCCCTTTTTCTTCTCAAACTGTCCACTTTGTATTTCCTCTTGCCCCCCACACTCCTGTTATTTGTAGACCTGCATAAGAGTGGTTGCTAACAACCATGTAACAGAGTCAACATTCAGCTATCTTGGAATCTCTTCTGCTAACAAGATTTGTCCAAAACTCTTCAATTTTGCCTTAGACACACCCTTAGAACAAAAGGTAAAAAGTAGCCACACACTCTTTGCCAAGATATCACAAGAATAGTTCTAGTCCATTTCCTAATATTGTTCCCTTCTGAAAGCCCCTGAGCTAGGCCTCCATAGTCCACATTGTTCTCGGCACTACTGACTTCCAAGCTCCTGCTAGACTGGCCTGTTACAGCCTGCTCACAGCATTCAACTGTTTTCCTAGTAGAAAATGTTTTCCATACTCCTTCAAAAACAATAAACAAACACACACAGCATGACCTGGCCTGTTATACATACCAATAATCTACTGCTGGACCAGTTTCTGCCTTAGATACTTTTCTGTTGCTGTGAAGAGATACTATGACCAAAGCAAGTTACAGAAGAAAGAATTTATTGGGACTTACAGTTCCAGAGGGTTAGAGAGCATGACCATCATGGCAGCGAGCATGGCAGCAAGCAGGCAGGCATGGCACTAGAGCAGAAGCTGAGAGTTTACATCTGGTCTACAGCATAAGGCAGAGGGTCAACTGGGAATGGTGTGGACTTCTAAAACCTCAAAGCACACTCTTAGCAGCACACCTCCTCCAACAATATATCTTCTAATCCTTCCCAAACAGTTCCACCAACTGAGAACCAAACCTTCAAATATATGAGCCGATGAGGGCCATTCTCATTCAAACTACCACAACATCACAGAGAAAATTTGCATCTCCTGACTCTCCTTTGTGGTCAGCCAGGTTATAAACATATAAGGAATAGGGATCTTTAGTATCTCTGGGACTTTATCCCACCTGGCTAAGGCTTGGCATACACGGCTCCTTGTAGCTGAGTTGGAGATCTGCCCATACTCTTCTCTTTACTTAGTTTCCCATTCCTCGGCACCATGGGCTTCCAAATTGAGGTGAGCTTTGACATTTCTTCCACCCTTTGATCTTACTGCTCAAGCTATGGATTTTCTGAGTGATCCCTGATGATTTCTCATTCAGATCCATGAAATAGTTCTTGTTCACTTTCAGTTACATTTCATGTTCAACTCCAATCNCCCCTCTCTAAACTCAGGAATATTGTAATATCTCTTGATTCTGGACATTTGTCTTTGTGTCTTTACCTTTTCCTCCATAAACAAACCATTCTCCTTCTGGCCATTTTAACTTCTCCCAGACTGCACCCTTCTTTCCATCCGTGGCGTTTCTGGGGATCTATAGCAAGTCTATTGTGCTGTCACCTGCTCTAGTGTCTGTTGTATTGCTCTGCAATAGAGTGGCATACTGAGCCTAAGTCCTCACTCATGGAAGGAAAGCTCTCTTACAACAGAGAGTCCAGGTCTCTGTGTCTCTTCATTAAGGTGCCTGGCTTGGTTTCCACTACTCTGCCTCTACTGGCTCACAGAAGAAAATGCCATTTTCACAGAACTATTTAAGTCCCAATTTAGGAAAATCATTTCATCTCCAGAGTCTGGTGGAGCCAGTTGAAGGTCATCTCAGTCCTGTGAAGAACAGTAATGCGTTCTCACCAGCTTGGCTTGGTGGGTGAGAAGCTGGACACTGTCTTCCACAAAGCCCAAGAATAACAGAAGTTCTGCTTGAGTTCATTTGGGAACAACCCACTTCCTAAGAGAAGGATCCCTCAAGGGTTATTCTGATCCTAACAATAGAGTATTTGTCATCTAAAGACACAGCCTGCCAGGCATTTTGGGCCATCTGAGCAATGTCTCTGTAGTGGCAATTGCAATGAGTTCTTAGGTCAGTCACTTACATAAACAGCACAATACAATTTTATACAAGATTCTAGGTCAGTCTTGGGGAGTCACAGGCATTTATTTTTAACCTAAAGAACAGATTTTCCATTGTAGAAATTTTAGATAGCATATTAGCAGTCGACAAAATATTTTGTGTGGAAAGCCCCCACTAGCCAAACATTCTTATTTTCCTTGTGGGGTGATACAATCCTCCTGAATTTTTTTTTTTTACCATGCCCAAGCAGACTGAACTGATTTGTTTTTTACATTTAGAAGTAAAGCAAGTATTTAACCATCCAACTATCTTTGTTCCTTTGTTTATTCAACACATTATCAGCAAATGTTTATTTCCTTTGGGACTATAGATCTAAAAATGCATAAGTGTTGGACTTAGTCTTCCAGGCCTGCAGAGGGTGCTGTGCAGCCATGCATTAGTCTTCCAGGCCTGCAGAGGGTGCTGTGCAGCCATGCATTAGTCTTCCAGGCCTGCAGAGGGTGCTGTGCAGCCATGCATTAGACCAATACCATGGGAGCATGGGCGCAGGAGCATGTTCTGCTTGCAGACTCACTCACAGAGTTGTGGAGGAGATTGCTTCAAACGGCAACATGACAACTTTGTCAACAGATCAGGTAAAAGGTGAAGTGTAACATATAGATGTTTTGGGCACAGACAGGTGACATGCTGTTGGTTTGACTGGGCCTGAATAATCACAGAGAATCCAAGAGTTTCGCTGTCGCAGGTAAAGGAAGATAGACTATTACCCTAGAGAATGATAAATGCATGGTGACCTTGGGATTTGATTGGCCCTTGTCACTTTTATAATAATCACATGCTTTATAGCAGGGGTATCCAGTGTTTGATTCCTCTGGGCTCCATTGGATAAGGAAACCTTGTCTTGGGTCACATAGTAATAATTATGAGCAAACATGATATAGTTTCTATATTATTGCATCTGATACTTTGGCTCTTGTTTGTGGTGTACTTTGTTCTTGAAAATAGGTCCTCCCAAATGTAGGTGCTGACAAAAGGTAATGGCCTGGATAAGGCATGATTGTGAAGCAAGGGATGTTGGTTTCTGGGAATATAGGACTTAAAATAGTCTACTACATAGTCATAATCAAAATTTTCTTGAAGTTTCAGCCAGACTGCAACTCTATGCTTTCCATTTGAAAACTGCCAGGTAACATTCATGTCAACTGAAAATGGAGTCCGGGGGGCAGAAGGGATGGCTCAGTACTGAAGAGTGCCTGCTGCTCTTACAGAGGACTGGAGTTTGGTTCCCAGCACCCATCTTTGGAACCCCCAAACGGCTTTTAACTGCAGATCTAGGGGATCTGATACTCTCTTCCTGCTTCCTTCATTCTCTTATGCGTGTTTATGTACATGCAGAGACACATAAATAAAAATAAAATAAATCTTTAAAAAATAGAATCAAAAGCACACCAAAATATTATTTCCCTGGAAATCTTCAGATCTTTGCATGTGTGTATATATATATATATACATATGTGTGTGTTTAACTACTGTATATAATATATTATATGTTCATATATTTAAATATATTAATTTGAATCCCAGTACCAACATGGAAGATGACAATTATTTGAACCTCCAACAACAGGAGATCCTATACCCTCTTCCAGTCCCCACAAGGAAAGGCCTGCATGTGCTGTGCAGACATACATATACATAAACATCCATATACATAAACATCCATATACATAAACATCCATATACATAAAATTAAAATAAATAAATGAGATCTTAAAATTTTTTAAATGAAAATAGTACAGGACTTGAGAGACTTAGCAGTATCAAAGACTGAGGGTTTTTGAATCTATATATAATTTAAAATGATTCTATTGCTTGCATATATAAGAGAATTTATGCAACTAGAGCAGCAGCTGTGGACATCTCACATTTCCAACTGGGTCTGCTTAGTTTTATAATGAGGAGCCAGTTGATGAATTCTGCTCTCTATCAGAATCAGATGGAATTCAGCACCCTTCTCCTTTCTGTTCCTCTCAAGGTGCTTGCAGATACCTACTGCTTTTTAAATCAAATGGCAGAGCTCCTCAGGGAGATAGGGACAAGGCATTTGAACTAAAAAAATTCATGATTTTATTGCCTGTCACTAAACAACCTGTGGCACACCATGTGAGTCCCTCGGGATCACACCTATTTGGGAAAGAGTCCCTTTCTTGGCCAGTTTGTAAATCTGCTTCTTCAGATGTCAACATTATCCAGGTGGGGCTTTTGTTACATCAGTAGGGCAGCACTGAGTGGAACAGACCTTTCCTGGAAGCAGCCATGAGACCCATGGTGGTAGCCGTCTGGAAGCAAAAAGAACGAGGTCTGTTTTCATACTTATATCAAATGAAAATGAAAATTACATATATGCTGTGTACACTGTATACATTGTTTACAGTACTGTATGTCAAAATGCATAGTTGTCTGTCTTAATTTGAGCTTGCCATATTTCAGCTTCATTTCGTGAGCCATCATGATTTGAAATATTATATTGGTAAGTTGGTTTTCCTCCTGAAGGTGCATATTCAATTCACCTGAAGGAGGAGTTAAATTTATTGGCAATGTCAATCTATAAGTCAGTTTTTGTCATCAAGTTCTGGCATGCATTTTCTTTGTGAGACCATAAAAAACTTGGTAGCAAGTCAAATTACCGTTTTGTAATCATAAAATATTTTCACATAACTTCATTTCCACATTTGGTCTCTGTTTGGCCATCTTACCTCTGAAAAAATAAATGATGTCGTCATAGTTAGCATCCACACTTCTCAGGACTTCCTGGAATGGGTGATGATTTAATCTCCTGGTCCCTGAGATGGTCACAGGCTTAATGATGATTTGCATGACGTTAATTTAATGCTTTTGCAAATAAATTTTCTTGATATACCACACAGTGGTACTTGATCCCATGTGAGTCAGGAACACCAATTGCATCATCTATTAATCTCACAAGTCCTTTACCTCTGCAACACCGATTCGTGCTTATCAACTTGACAGACCTGGGAAGAGGGAGTTGCAATTGAAGCATTACCTCCATCAGATCGGCCTGTGGACATAGATTCGGGGCATTTCCTTGATTAATAATTGATGTAGTGGGGTCTGGTCCAGTGTGGGCGCATGGTCCTTTGTTGTATAAGAAAGCAGGCTGAGCAAAACCAAAAGCAAGCCAGTAAGCAGCATGTCTCCATGGTCTCTGCCACAGTTCCAGCCTTCAAGTTCCTGCTTGAGTTGTGCCCTGACTCTCCTCGAGGATAGACTGTGACATGGTAAGCCAAATAAACCCTTTCCCCCTTCAGGTTATTTTTGGTCACTGTTTTTTCCACACCAACCTAAAGAAACGAATACACCAATCATTAGGATGCCACCAGCAATGCTAAGTAGCAGGTATTCTGACAACGGACAAAGAAAATCACTGTAACATGTCTTTTAAGATTTCCCATACATCTTTTGATTTAGCTTTATCTTTCCATCTCTCAAAGAAGCTGTTTCTTCAACGAAATGATGTTTATCATCAATGTCTAATAAACATGTCAGGCTGGGCCATATTTTCAGAGAAGTAGACTTATCCATCCCCCAATGCAGAGAGTTTAAAACAGGCAGCTCGACTCCCCAAACTTCTGTTGATAGATTCTGTAATCGCTTCAGCTCCCCATTTCGCCACTGGCTATTAAAACTATTAAAATTATATCTTCATTTCAGGATATATCATATGTATCTGCCACACCCTCCACACACCGCCTAACCAACTGACCATTGCCAATGGTTTTGCTTCTTTCTTATTTCCCCCTTTTCCTCCTGTTAAATGTTAAATATATTGCCTTACAACTAGCTTTTTCAGTGGAATCTATCTGACCACTAACTTAAAACAAAACAAACAAAAACAAAATGAAACCTTTCAAGAAGACAGACTCTCAGTGACACTGTTGTGTTCTTATGGAAGCCCTTGATGCACACTGAATTTGGTGACAAGGCTTTGAATATAACGCCTTTGAATAACAGCCTTTGAAAACTTGTATGAATTCCCTACAAATTAAGCCAAGTGCTTTACTTCTTGTTGCCTTGAAATGTAGCCATTTCTCCACTCTTTATCAGCTCATCTTTCATCTGTATGTTTTTCAGGGGTTCTGTTGTCCTTTAAAATGTTGTAAGCCACCTTAGGACTTGGAAAAGCATAAAAGAAAAGAGGCTATTATTCGAAAATAACATTTTCTAATTAATTGTCTTTTCATCCAGAAGATGTCGGGACGACGGCTACGTCACACTTCGTCTCTCGGTTGTCAACTACCGACTCCGTACCACTCCATACCTTCGGGGGAAGGATTAGCTTAACCTCACGCGACCACTCTACTCAGTCAGCCATTTCACGAACACCGTATTCGTACGCTTGGAGTCAATGGATCCCTGACACCTATGTAAAAAGTTAACTATATTGGATAACCAACAAGTCCAGCTGAATTTGTGAGATCCAGGTTCAATGAAAGCTTAATTCCATCTCACAAGTACAAGACAGAGAGCAGTTGAGGAAGACACTGACTATCACCCTCTGGCTTCCACCGACACACACACAAATGAACCTGCACATACATGTGCACACATGTGAACATGTACACATACACCACAAGCACACACAACCAAATAGGAACCTATTTTCTAAATATCTTTAATGGTAAGTCAACAGCACATTATTGATCAATGCCGTGTTTCACTTCCCAAGTCATCAGGAATGCACGGAATGTCTGATGGTGCCAGTTCAGTTCCTGCACTTGAAAGCACACAAATGGGGAGCCAGTGTTGCAGGCCAGCATTACACTGGAGCCACATATGAGCCTAATAGCAAGAACATCCTCATGCTTATTTTGCATGGCACTGCAACATGACGTTAGAGCTATAGAGCTCATGCTTGAGAATTATACAACTCAGTTATAGGCAAAAAGGACCAAAGGCCTCTTGACATTTTAGGTAAGTTTACAATTTTTCATTGGATTCCATTCACTGATATCCTGGGCCACATGTGTTTATGGGCTATAGGTTCCACACACCTGCTTTACTTAGAAAAATGGCCTTTTATTTTTAAGTTACATTGCTTTCTAATTGGCCAATAGGTTTGCTTAACTATGGGCTGTTCAGAGTGAAATTTGAAGATCTACTCTCTGGAGTAGATTAGACTTCATTTGCTCTTCAAAACAAATGTCAGCCTGGGCGAGTCTTCAAATCTAGTGAAGAACTAAGAGAGTTATTAACTCTCCTTCTTATCACTTTCTTCTCTTCCCTAGCACCTCTCTTGGCTTCTTCCCAGTCTCTGTCTTTCTTCAGAGCCAAGTACCTGCTAATCCTGTTCTTCTCAGGAAGCAGCAGACCAGCCGCTTTGTGGGTTCTGGAATCAGAGATGCAACGATTGGCCAAGCAGCCATTAAAGGTCACTGAGCATCTCAGGGGAAACATCTAACAGTGTAATAACAACAATCACAGCACTATTTTGCTTTCTTCACAAGTGTCCAAGAGCTTCACCCACATTAGCTAATCTGCTATAGAAACCAGATGCAAGTTTATCTTGCCTGAAGCTAATTTTCAGAGTTTATCAGACCACAGCAATTCAGTTGTGCTATGGTACTTATAGTGACGCCTTTTCTATTTCCCATGCCCATCTCTTGTTTGAATGAATCTCAATGTCTGTGAAATAGATATTTTCTCTCTTCTTAAAAAATATTTTTATTTTATGTGTATGGGTATTTTGCTTGCCTGCCTGCCTGTGTATCACATGCAAGCTTGCTGCCTGCAGAGGCCAGAAGAGGGTGTTGGACTCCACAGAACTGGAGTTACACAAGGCTCTGAGCCATCATATAGGTGCTGGGAATCTAACTCAAATCCTCTGAAAGAGCAGCCAGTTCCCTTAATGCCTGATCAGTCCCTCCAGTCCCTTCTTACTTTAAAATTTAAATGTAAGAATAGAGGTAGAGTCTCTTTCTATTAATTAGTTAATTAATTAATTAAATCACTTTATATACCCATCACAGTCTCTCTTCCACTCCTCCCAGTCTTACCCTCACAAGCCTCTCCCTCATTACCTCCTTCCCATTTCCTCAGAGAAGGGGAGCCCACCATGGCTACCAGCCTGCCCTGACACACCGAGTTCCAGCAGGACTAAGCACACCCTCTCTCACTGAGGCCACACGGCAGCTCTCTCACTGAGGCCACACACGGCAGCTCTCTCACTGAGGCCACACAAGGCAGCTCTCTCACTGAGGCCACACACGGCAGCTCTCTCACTGAGGCCACACGGCAGCTCTCTCACTGAGGCCACACAAGGCAGCTCTCTCACTGAGGCCACACACGGCAGTCAGCAAGGGGAAGAGAATCCAGGGCAGGCAACCGAGTCAGAGACACTTGCCATACAACTGTTAGGGGACCCACATGAAGACCAAACTGCGCATCTGCTACAAATGTGTAGGGGACCTAGGTCCAGCCTCTACATGCTCTTTGGTTGGTGGTTCAGTCTCTCTGAGCCCCCATGGGTCCAGGTTAGTTGGCTCCATAGGTCTTTTTATCGTGTCCCTGACCCTTTCCCAACTCTTCTATAAGACTCCATGAGCTCCACCTAATTTTTATCTGTGGGTCTGTGCATCTGTTTCCATATGCTGTGGCATGAAGCCTCTCAGGAAACAGTCATGCCAGGTTTCTGCCTGTAAGCATAGCAGAGTGTCATTAATAGTGTCCGATGATGGTTCTCTCACATGGGATGGGTCTCAAGTTGGGCCAATCACCAGTTGGCTATTACCTCAGTCTCTGCCCCATCTTTATCCCTGCATATCTTGTAGGCAAGACAAATTTTGAGTCAAAGGTTGTGTGAGTGGGTTGGTGTCCCCCTCCTTCCACTGGAAGTCCCACTTGGTTACGGGTAGTGGCAGTTACCTTCTCCATATCCCCAGATGCTAGGAGGTTGAGTCTTTAAATTCCAGTAACACATTTCACTTCATGGGGGCTAGAGATGTGGCTCAGCATTTAAAAGCACTTGTTGCTCTTTCAAAGCACCAGAGTTTTCTTCTGTTGAGTGGTTCACAACCATCTGTAACAAGTACAGGGGATCTGGTGCCATCTGTGCATGTGCGCGTGTACACACACACACACACACACACACACACACACACATTATATTTTCAGGAGCATTTCCCAGACTCTACTTCTACCCAGCAACTATGAGAACAGGTCAAAGAGAATTGTAGCCGTGTGGATGTGTAAAACTGTCAAATGGTTTCATGTGTATGTGGTAGAGCTGGCATTTATTTGGTATTAGGTACTCTGCCTGGTAATCACTGACCAGCAACCTACAGAGCACACACAGCTGCCGGTTATCTCAAAGCTGATGATCATATTCCGTGAGAGAGGGCAAGGAGAGTGGCCTACTGATAACCTGTGAGCTTCCAAGAGCAGATGTTCTGGGTGCTGGCATCACTGACAGCACTCTACCCTGAGCCGAGTCCCTGCATTGTTGGGTGTGAGCTTTCTGCTGGCAATTCTACTGTGAGATGAGCAAACTCAAGATTGAGGATACTCCTCTTCAACAAGCAAAGTGCCGGGTAGCTGTGGGCTTATCAGCACTGCCAGTGGGTCATCCGGCACAACCCCATCCAAGTACCCTGGTATCCTCTTGTCTAATCTTGACACTCATGATTCCCCATGGTGCCCTGAAAAAACCCCTTCTATTTTCCACAAAGAATTTATCTTTATATGTTTGCGTATTATTTCTACTCAATAGGATTTAGGCAAGAGAACAAGAAGATATGAGTTCTGTGTTCTAGCATCTAACACCTGGGAGCTACTTCCTGCTCTTGTCATGTGGAGATGTGCAACCTGGCTAGTTTGTTTCACACTTAGAGTTTGTTGATTTGTGGAGCAAAGTGCTGTGCAGTTCAGCTGGGGACATGGATGGGACTGGGGTCATGCTCATCACTGTCACTGGGGCCTTAGGCTGATGGGGCAGACACTGTCTGCAAGGTTTCCAGCTGGCTGAGCCAGAAGAAGAAGAGTGCTGAAGGATTATCTCTTTAGCATCCTAGGTGGGTAGCAAGACATCCTGTGTCTGGTTGGCTAGAAGTGGTCATGCGGTACCATCCAACCACAAGTTCTGGATGATACGTTTCTCATTGGTGCCAGGAAAGCAGTGTTGGAGATGTTTGGAATTTTATCCAGCACTTAAAGTAATTAGCACCACGGCTGGCCACACTCTCTGCACTCAGTTCATGCTAGCTATCCTTTAGTTCAGAGCTGTTCTCCATAAAGTAGTGTATAGGTATTATTTTAATATTTTTAAAAGTGTTGCTGGCTAGCTAGTTATTTATGTGTTATGCCTCTCATTCAGAATTCCCTAGCCTTAATTTAAGAGAAGATTCACAGTACATGACGTTAAAGTCAAGGTCAGCATCTTGGCCAGGGGCTGGAGAGACTAAGGGGGTTTCACAGAGGAGGAACCACCTGAAGTGGTTGGAACATCCAAGCCCTTTGGTAAGAACCAAGCCCTTTGGTAAGAAGTATCCAGGGAGGATTTTAACAACCACACAGTGTTTATAGTTATTCCGTGTGTAGATGGTTTCAGTTCTTCCACATTTATTTGTTGATTTGTTGAGTTATCTATTAATCTGTTTATTGAATATCTATATGTGCTAGGTTCTTGGGTATTGTCATTGAAGAAGATGAAGATGTTGGCATTTGTGGAGCTTGAGTTTTAGTAAGAATAGAATGGTGGGAAGATTAGGAGATGAGACATTGGGGATTGGCCCTCGTTCACTTGTCGATTCTCCGTTGTCTTTGGGCCTGGCAGTATAGCACAGGGTCTATGTGGATGTGCTGGAAAACTAGTTGGCCTGGGTTTGAGTCCCTGTCTTGTCCCTTCCTTACTAAGATGTGCAAATTATTTTAGTTTGAAGCACCCATGTCCCCATCTACAAGGGTATAAACATGGGTGAAAATTTCACAGTTGAAGCAGTCTTGGAGAGTTTACTATCAAGAGCACTGAAGCCGGAACTTGACATCCTGTAAGTCCATTTGGATGTTAGCTACTCCTGTCAGAGTGGGCATTGCCTCTGTCTAATTCAGCACCACTATCAGGTGAAAGTTCCTAGGCTCTTCTCCCTACCAAATCCTTTGAGGAAATCCAAAGCTAGTACACTTGTGACCATGTGGACTACTGGCTATTTGTTCCATGATATTCCTCATGATCTGCCCCAGCACAGTTTTCTTATTGGGTTTCTCTTTCTCCCAGTGAAACTTAGCACAGGATTCTTTGTCTCTTTGAGATGTCTCTTTGCCTCACTGGTGAGTTTTGTTCTTTCCTGGAACTTTGTGCACCACTTCGATACACTTTAGTGATTAAAAACATTCTCTCCATAAACTTCAACACACTGGCAAGGGATCTTTGCCACAGAAACTCCCAAGAATGAAATTACAGGCCTCTTTGTGTGGAGAGCAAACATTTGGGAAAGAAACCACTTTAACTCAAACACGCTCCCAGATGGCCCTCCCTGCCACACTGTCATAGATGCCACAGTGCCTCAATAAGTGACCTTTCAAAGCCGTACTGCTGTGAACCTTCCCACACTGTGAACTGAATACCTGTGTCTCTTTCTCAAATTCACGCACGTGGTGATATTTAAGACCCTCAGGGTAATGGTTTTTGTAGGTGGGGCCTTTGGGAGGAGATTAGATCATGAGGGTGGGGCCCTCACAGAAGAGGCAGGAGAGAGTTTGTTTGTCCCCTTTGCTACATGAGGACATGGCAAGAAGACTGTTCACAGGGAAATGGTCTTCACCAGATGCTGAGTCCCCCAATGTTGATCTCAACCAGCAGTTTCTGGAACGGTGAGGATGAGCTTTTGTTATTCTGTCACATTAGTCCTGATAGCACAGTGTCTGCCACATCTGTGAAGATAACCACTCAGTGCTCACCCTGACATGGCAGTGGGGTGTAGAAAGGAAAGTGACATCAACCACTTAGTGACTCTATAGCAGCATGTGGATGTGGGTTCTTGTCTCTACACCCATGGGTCATGCAGTATGGTGTCTTGCACAGAAAGTGCTGGTTGTTAGCGATAGTAGGCTTCCCTTCCTCACCAAGGTGGTAAGCGCCTGAGTGAACCAGACTGGGGCATATCATGTGTGGTAGGGCAGCGTGACATTGGGTGTGACAGCTTGGATGGGAGCCAACAATGTCTGTCTTATTTAGGGTTTTACCTCTGTGAACAGACACCATGACCAAGGCAACTCTTAGAAGGAAAACATTTTAACGGTTTCAGAGGTTCAGTCCATTATCATCAACGAGGGAGCATGGAAGCATCTAGAGTTCTGCGTCTTCATTGGAAGGCTGCTAGTGGAAGGTTGATGTCCAGGTGGCTAGGGTGAAGGTCTTAAGCCTACACCCATAATGACACACCTACTCCAACAGGGCCACATCATATAATAGTTCCACTCTCCTAGTATACAAACCATCACACTGACTCTCACCATTGACTTTGGGAAGCCATCTAGACTCAGAAGATCTCAGCTTCTCCTCCATAAAATTGAAGCCTAAGATGAGTGGATGACAACATGTGCCTTCTTCACTGATGGTCACTATTTATCTTGTAATAAGAGATGTGCATATTGATCTGACTGAGTCAACAGATGATAGAGCTTTAATTCTGGATAGTAACGAGTTGATATCATGTAATATTTATTGTATTTCTTGGCAGGGGAAGGAAGAGAAGAGAGGAGAAAGAAAAGGAAGGGGAGGGGAGGAGAAGTCAGAGGAGGAAAGAGAAGAGTTCCTAGAGTTGACATCAGGTCAAGGCTAACCACAGCTCAAGGGAGACACAGCTGCAGTGTCCTGTTCTCCTATAATCTTGTGAGTTACTCACATGTCTGCACTAGAAGATATATTTGCAGACTTGCAATGGATGCATGTACTAGGGACATTGTTGCTATTTGTAATTGTACAAAGCTTGGTGAGGAAGAAGTCTGTCAGGGAAGTCCGCACACCACCTGCTGCCCTGACCTGCTGGTTCTTGGTCCACACCTCATTCCTTAACTGTGATCTTTCGTGCTAGAAACCACCTTCTGTGCTGTCCATCTCCTCATACCCATGTACTGTCCGACTCTGCCCTCTGCAGCTCTCCGATGCACCGATGAGGTCATTCTCCTAAGTGCCAGGGGTGACCTGAAACTGTGACTCCTCATCCCAGGCTCCCAGCATCCTCACCCTTGTACCCAGGATATGTTCACTAAAGCAGGACTTTAGCCTTTTCTATTCCTGACTCCCAGCCACCTGACACTACAGATTTATGCTGGATGCAGAGAAGGCAGAGGATGCTGTGTAGAAAAAAGGTAGAAGGGATCCCAATTTCAGTCTCCTCTCACAGCCAGAATATGAGCCCAAGAGAGCTGGGTCTCCTCAAAAAGACGCTGTTTGGATCTCTTCTTCTCACACCCAGAGATTGGGACTTGTTGTGGCTTCCCAGGGTAGCTTGTGACCTTAGTCTGGGACAGGTACAGCACCTCCTGGCTTCACTTCCCCATGGCTCTCCACACAAAAGCTCTGTCCTCAGGCTAGTGGTCACTGCAGGGTCTTACTCCATGACCAAGGCAACGGTGCCACCTTCTGGTCTTAGTGCCACAGCGGTGGTGCTCTTGGGTGCTTTTGAGTGTTCTTGTGTGCCCTCTTGTGGACTTGTGGATGATGAGGCACAGAGAGACTTGGTGGTTGGAGAACCTCCCACGTGGTGTCTCATTTTGTTGGCTACTGTAGAGGAAAGCCTAGAAATTAAGGCTTTGTTGCAACAACTTAGGTGCAGAGGGTAAGAGGCATAGCTAGGGTGAGTTTCCAGACCCACAGGAGATCTTATATTCTCTGGTGACAAATATAGCAGTGGAAATGATGTTGACGGGGAGAAAGGACTTATGGAACATGGTGTGAAGGAGCTGAGATAGAAGCAAGGTAGAGGGAAAGAGAAAGGGGTGTTGTTCTGTCCCATCCTGGAGCCACCAACAAGACCAGTGCAGAGGAGCGGGCCTTTCCCCAGGAGGCGTTCCATGGCGTGTTCAGTTCCCTGTTTGAACTGATGGGTCCTCTGTGTTATTGGCAATAATTAGCTGTCCCTGGCTGGGGCTCAGCCTCGGCTCCTGTGTCAGCCATATAAGAATCTCAGTGTCTTGGGAACGTGAGCTAGGCTTGAAATATACTTCCCTGAAAGGCTTATTTTGTTTGGGGACAAGTCTCATACCAATCTGTCCTGCCAAGAAATTACTGCTGTTAAACTGTTGGTTTTCATTGCTGTCAAACACAATCTTCCCAGGAAAGTACTAGGCAGTTACCCTTGAAGGCCTGCTGGAAGAGAAGGCTTTTGCCTTTGTAGGACTTCCCTAGACCCCTCTGGGGAATTGAAAACAACAGAAACACTTTAGGATGGCTGTAGACGGTGCAGCCGAGTCAGTCATCCTTGGGCTTCCCTCACTAGGGTCCTGCTACCTACAAGGCCCCATCAGTATCTCATAGGTCCCGGCTCCCCAAATAGAGACCTATGGCTATAAGCACAGCTTCGTTTTGACCATATGCTTGGCTTTACTCTTTATTCCAAATGCACATAGTCCTGCAGGGTCAGGCCTACGAGAGAGGTAAGGAAGAATGGGGAAACAGCATCCCGGCAGTATTTGTTCAGCACTGGACTATTTCAGGGACAATGGTGCAAATAAGTACAGTGCTTTCCTTTCCAGAGTTCTCAAAACATCTGGGAAAGCAGAGCGGGCAGCATTTTATCCTGTTGCCATTATTTTCTTATTTAATTTGATCTTGTTTATAGTAAAATTTATTCTATTGCAAACACACTGAAAATTCAAAATATTACCAGACAGATTGCTACTTCAGATCATCCAATAGGGGGGGATTACTGTTGATTTGGAAGACAAAGATTCTCCAAGCTGGTCTTTCCATTTTTTCTCCATTTCTGGGGTGACAAGGAGTTGGTCTGTTTTTAAAGACCTTTACCATTTTAGCTCTTGAAAGGAAGTATTTTTAAAAATCAGACCACAGAAGCAGAGTAGATGATGCTTTCTAGAAGCTGAAGGGTTGGAGGATTCAGGAGATATTGGCCTCACCACACAGAATTTTACATAACTTTACAGGATCAACCACATCGTACAATGACCTCAGAAATAAAAGCATATGATACATTTGAAAATTACACGGAGTATAAATTTTAACTGTTTTCATTACAAAGGTAGTAATGACAATTATATATAATCCAATTCATAATTCATACATACCATAATGTAATGCTTTGCCCCCCAAAACCACAATTTTTAATTTTCAATTTAAAATTTTGCAAACTTTTAGCATGATATAGTATACTGCATTATTAAATGCTATCATGAAAATCCACTGCTGGTTAGTATTATAAAGGAAAATTAGGCAGATCAGTATTACAGTTACAAAGGATGCGTGCTATCTTTCAGATAGAATAGTCAGGACAGTGGTCTCTGAGAAGGTAGTGGTGAGGCAGAAAGAAGAGTGAAGAATGAGCCACTGGACATCCAGGGAAGATCATTCCAAGCAGGGGACTGATTCAGGGGAGTGCTTGGTGTGTTTGAAGACAAGAAAGAAACTGGGTAGAGCTGGGACATGAGACCACATCCAGGAATCAGTCTCGGGCTTTGACTCTAAGAAGAAATTAGAGTTAGTGTGATACAGATGCATTCTGGGATCAGTGGTGAGCAAGCTAGGCTCCGGGAACCCTTGTGTCCCTAGTCTATACTAGAGAATGTTCTAATGACATGCATGAATCTATATAAGAGGCAGAAGTGTACGGTGATAGGAGGTGTGGGCTAAGTATCAAATGCATGTTCAGGGGCTGGGGGCACACATTTGTCTAGCAGCTGTGAGATCTGGTTGCAAGTAGAGAGTGGGTGGCACGTGAAAGTGCTAGTCTGAAGGAGTTCTAGAGATAAGGAGAAGATGGGGGTACTCAAGCACATTTGGATGAGAAGGAACAGCTTAAATTGGATCTTGAGAAGAAAGTCCATCTAGTTAAGAAAGAGTGGCAGTGGAGGAGAAGGGAAGAGTAGGTATGGCCTAGTCAGTAAATGAGTCAAACTGTCTAACAACAGAGTAATGGGACCCAACGTTAGAGAACAATCTAAGGAAGAAGAAGGTAGGGAGGTCTCCTCCTTCCAGTGCTAGATAAGTTTTGCTCCTTAATCCAAAGTCTCATTCAGGGTCAAAGTGACCAGGACTCTGATGCTATTATTTGAAGAGAGGTTAATGGGCTCCCCAGAGGCTTCATCCTCTCCAAGTGCTGAAAGGGATGGTTACCTCATAGGTCAGCGGACCCACTTGCCCTTGAATCAAGCAGTCCTGTCCCTGGGGCTGTCTGGGAATGGATAGAGGCTTAGCACTGCCCTGAGTGCATGTCTTCCACCATGGGAATGACTGTCTTTGCATTCTGTCCAAGGCTTCAGGTGATTCCGGGTCTTACGACCAGGGATCATCTGACAACAAATGTGGCTACCCCCAATGAGGATGCCCCGAATCTAGTTCTATATCCTCCACTCTCAGGGATGATGATGTGCAAGTCTCCAGCTCACAGGAGCAGAGACTGGAGTATGGACATGGTCCCTGAGAACTGTGGATATGCAAGGTGCCCACAGTTGAGAGTTAGGCCATCGCTGCCAGCAGCAACACTCTGGTGTCTGCCTGCTGCCACCATCTATGAGATAATGTCTCTCCATTTTGGGATGGTGACATAGTTACATCAGATCTCAATGGCCAGCGCTCACATTCCAGGCTTGAGACGAGCGTGACAGCAGAGAAACCTGATCCGAGAAGGACATTCTCGGGCTCAAGAATCACAAACCCGACAAGGAAAGGAATCTGATCAGAAAACATCACCATTTGGGTTATTTTAACGCCTGGATTTGAGCTGCCCTTTCACCAGAGCCCCTTCCATCACAGGGCTTTGGTGCCAGGTGAGCCTGGGAGATGACTTTCATTTGTTTTGAATTGGAGAACAAGGTTACGTTGGCGGGCAGCACACCACAAGGTGTACAGACACTGTAGGGTGCAGGAGCCCTGGGTCTGGCCTGGTTGTCTGTGCTCAGTGTGCAGTTGACAACGGGCTTGGGTCACAGTCTAGGATTCTGCAGCAATGCTGGGATGCAGGAAGAATGAACCATTTCTCCATGTCCAGGTCCTGAAACTCCTCCCTGAGCCTAGGCACTATGGTACTGAATGCATCTAGGTATGGCCTTTGATCACTCTGAACTTGAGGCATAGAGAAAGGAACCTTACTATTGTCCTTGAAAGGTCTCTGTTATCCCATCAGCCAATTTGTAAAGCAGAAGCTATTTGTGAGGCTGCTATGCACCAGGCATTTTGTTGTGGAAGGTTGACCTTCCTGCACACCATGTAGTCTGCATACTCAGGGAGAGCACATAGAAGCAAGAGATCAACTCAGGAAACCACGGTCTGCTGTTCTGGGTCACTGCAATGGGAAAGGCCAAGGGACAGTGGTCAACAGCTAGCATACAACTGTACAATGAGTTATGAGGTTGTAAGGGTAGAGGATCCTTTCCCCAGAGAATTGGGGACAGTCTGTGTTTAGCTGAGAGTCATACAGGAAGAAAGTGTCTAGCTTGTAATCTAAAATCCAGAAGAAGGTTGACACCTGTGCAGAGACAGGAGCTGCAACGCGGCTTACCCAAGTGGCGCCTCTGCTACTGGACCTTTGGAGCAGGAAGCCTGAGGAGTTGCTTTTCCCTGGAAGGTGGAGGCTGAGGTTGGCATCTACTTGTTACAGCTAACACTGGTGTAGGACAGCAGGGACATCCATCATTGCATTAGGGCATGGAAGGCTCAGGTTCCAGGCTTACTTTGCCAATGGTAATAATGAATGTGTACTACACGCCAGATGTCATCCTTACGTGCACTGACTCACTTAGATCTCCTGCCAGCCCATCTCTGTGAGAGCATTATATTCATTCCCATTTCACAGATAAGGAATGTAAGCTGCAGATTGTCTACACGATTTACCCATGGGTCCTGGGCTGGCCACTGGCAGAGTTGGTGTGCTCCCTGGCTATCTGTTGGCATAGCCCTTTCAAGTCTCCAATCCCTGTCCAGTGGGATAGCAAGCCTGTGCCTTTCAGATTTTTCTTTAGTCAAACAAAGAGATGGATGACTGTTAAGCTGCCTGAAAGCTGTTGGTATGATTTAAGTTGCATTGTAGATAGGAAACACTTTGTGACTATGGAAACCCTATATGCATTTGAAATATATACCTCAAAAATGATCAAAAGATAAAGTGATATGGCTCATTGTACAAAATACTGGTGTAAGCCCCATGGATCCACACCCCATCTCTCCTGGGAAAGGTCAATTGAAGGTAAGGTTCTTCCATTTCATGAACATTTGAGGGTGTGGCTTCTTCAGACCTCTATGGCATCCCAAATCTGTATGAGGTTCAGAGAAGAAAAATGCAGGAACGAACCTTTCCTTTGAGCAGGCTAGAAGAGCCAAGGCAAGCACATTCCTTTTTAAGATGTTCTTTCTCTCTTTCATCTTTTGTTATGCTTCTCTTCTTCCTTCCCTAGTTTGAGACCCACATGAACATGAAGAAAACTAGTAAAAGCTAAGCTGAACCCAGTCACCATCCATTCATCCTATGACATCCTTCGGAGACTACCATCATCGTTCCAAGACTGGGCTGGATCCAACTCTAATAAAGTTGTCGGATGGGACAAGGGCTGCTATGGCTTCACCCAAGCTCTATGTATGTAAGAAATCAAAGACTGGGTTGATGAGATTACTGATCCATAGTCCCTAGCACCGGCCACGTCAGCCATTCCCATAACAGGAAGACAAGTTTCTCTGTAGAGAGAACATCTTGTGTATTGTATGTATATATCACCTGTCAATTAAGAAACCTATGACCTATGGCTTAGGCAGAAAATAGAAAGTGGGACATCAGAAGGACAAAGAATTCTGGGAGAGAAGGAAGTAGGAGATAAGGCAGGAGATTCACCAGAAAGATGTGATGGGCTGGACGTATGGAACTTGAGTGCAGGTAGGCAGCCACGTGGCAGAATGTGGGCTAGAATAAATGGGATATTTTTAAGGTCTATCTAGTCAGAGAAGAGCCTAGCTATATGGCCAAGATATTTGTAAATGTATTGTGAATCTGAGTCTTAGTTTTGGGAGCATGGGGCTGGGGCAATTCTGGACGGGCTGGGCGAGGAGGAATTTATTAAAGATTCGTGGTGTGCCCTATGTCAGCCACAAAGCACAGTAGGAGGCCTTGCTTTTCAGCTCATCTCTCAAATGGCCCATCTTTTCCTTTGTGTTGCCTGAGAGCTGAATTTGAATAATCTACACAAGTCTCGTGGGTACTGTTAATCATCTGTCTTTCTTTGGCAAGGACATGCTGCCGTTCGGGTTTGAAAAACAGTACCTGCTTACTGTGCTGGGTCCTCTTATGAGCAGGGAGAACCACTTGTAGCTATTAGATGGCACAAAGAGACCAGGAAGAATTACAAAATAAAATAAATTTTAGAAAGCTCTTTAGTCATGGGATTGGGGCCAGTCTGGTACTGAAAAAGAATCTGCACCTTCTTTGAGCCCATCTGAATCAAGGTCCTTTCACCACAGCAGCTCAGAGATTTTTGCAGCTGGCTTATGAGGTGACCAGAGGGAAGAGCAGCCAACCTGAGATCCATTTCCACCTTGGGTCAGACAGGCTGACTCAAAAGCATTGGAGATAGAGGCTAGTCGGTTACGTGGTAATAGCTCAGGTTAGAAAGTTTCACAGAGAAGCAACTGAAGCTGTGAAAGTTGCTCGAGAGCCCTGCTTCTGAGAGAAAGGTGACATGGCCTCCCCTCCCTGATACTTTTTCATAGAAGGGAGTTCTAGGGGAAGCAAAGCCTGACGCTCCCTATCCCCTTTTCTTGCTCAGAACAGCGTGTTCTTGCTGTCTCTAGTTAGTTGAGGGGAACATGGGTGCACAGAGGCTATTACATTCGTAAGAAGCTGGGAAGAAAACTTCCAGATGGCACTGAGCCTTCTAAGTCCACAAGAAGGGAAGAAAGGTGTCTGTTGCCGCAGGACACGTATGCATCAAGCAATGTTGCACAAAGTGTCACCAATGTCATTAGCCCGAGTGAGGGCAGAGGGCTGAGTCTGAGAATTTGCTACGTGACAGAATATACAAGGAGGATTTTGGGAGCCAGGCATATTGTTCAGTGCTGGAGAGACTGTACATCAGTCTGCTTGTGAGGATTTTGCAGCCCAGAAAGGAAGACAGATGTTGTAGACAGTCTGAAGGCAGACTTGAAAGGACTTGTGCCAGCTGGGTACCTCTCAGTGAAGACAGCCATGTGTGTTTCAAGCAGGTACCTGAAAAGCATCTCTCGAAGGGATCTCTTTATTGACATAGCCCCTCAGCAGGCACCCAGGAGGGATGCAGAGTGGAGCAGCGGCCAAGTACAAGCAGTTTTGCTTTCACATGTCACTGTGTTCTACCCAAGCCCTAGCTGCCCAGCATTGGTTCATACCTTTGGACAGTTTCTCTAAGAGGCTCAACCTGTATTAATAACTGGGGTGGGATGCAGGGACGGAAGCAGCTTCGTCAGGGTTTCTCAAGGCTGTGGTACCCAGTCCAGCATCAAAACAGTTCTCATAGCAGAGTGCTCAACAAGTCATTAAAGCCCCTGAGCTTTGGAATCTGAGGTGAAAATCAAGGGAAGCTAAGTTCAAGCCTTGTGAATAGTGTGCATGGTGGAGAGAGTTCATCAAAGCACTTCCCCTTAACCTGACAGAGCCTCTGATCTCACCGGGCCCACCTTCTCCCGGTAGACTACCAACCGAAGAAATGTGTGACGTATCCTTAATGGGATGGCCATGTTAACTATCAAAAAGATATTGGGGAGTCCAAGTCAATGAAGAGAAGATATGCTGAGAAAAATTGAATTTGGGGGCTGTACAAGGGAAGGAGAGGTGACGGAGTTAGGAAGAACTTGTACATTTCCCCCTCTGTTGCTGTGTGCCTAGTGTTAAAGAACGTGTCTCCAGAAAATGAACCTAGAGAAGAGCTGGACAGACTGAACCATTAGCTCAAGGCTGGCTACTACAAAAAGAACTAAATCAGGAAAATTCCTATAATTTGGGGGAAAAAACACAGAAACCCCAAACCCACAAAGAACTCGGCTGACTCTTTCATTCCTTGAGCTGTAGGGTATAGAGTTATAGAAACACAAGCCTTTGCCTCAGTGTGTGTCTCCAGAATGCTAGAATGAAGGACCCATTTCTGTTGCTAGGAAGCAGAAATCTCACTGGCATCACGCTGGGTTGGCACATGTGCGTCATTGCCCTCTGATCTGCCCTATAAATGCATAGACACTGCGCACAGGTGCATCTCTGCAAGTGAAACACTCTCCTCTCACATGGTAAAACAGATTATTCTACCTCATCCAAATAGGCTGAGGAAACTATGGGTCCTCACCCATATGCAAGACATTCAGTGTGGGCTGGGGCAGGTCTGGTATTAATTATCCAGTGCTCTCCAATGGAATAAGTGGTTAATCCCAAGGAGGTTTACACTGGAGAATGACCAACCTGCCCTAAGGGTGGATACAGAACCAGCCTTGGCTCCATACAATTTCCCATCATGCAAATGTGCCCTGGACCGAGGAACAGGCATTATTCCACTGCAGACAAACGCCTTACGAAAGTGTTCTCCAACATAGGGCCCAGGCACTGAGGTGTCTAGATTCCTTTTATGAAAACCAACATTGTCTTGATTCTCTCACTGGCTGAACTTTCTTCTCCATCCATCCACCTGCTCTTTCCTCTTTCCCACCATGGCCTGGGGGCTGCAGACCACCTGATTCTGCAGACTCGGAAACAGGTGACCTTGTCCCTACAGACCTTACACAGGTGGCCAGATGGACTTGGGTCCCTCCGTTTTCAGTGTATGTTAGTGGTCTCATTTTGATCTAAGTCTGGATACATGACAACAGCAGTAAACACAGCATGGAAGATAGCAAACATCCATAAGGAATCTGTGTAAGGAATTTGTGGTCTCTTTCCTTAAAACAAAACAAAACAAAAAAACCCAAAAAAAACCCCAAAACTTCAACTTTGAAGGGTTTCCTTTGTGGTACCATGGCCATTGCTTAGATACCATTTGAAAAGGTCTGTGAGACAGGTCTCTAAACTTGGAGCTAAAGGAACTCAAGTGAAACGCTAAGGAACTCAGTGAGTGGATCCCAGGGAGGTTGTCTTTATTTTCTCATGTTGGTAGCAGCTTTCCTTCCAGATAGATGGGTGTGGGAAGGTGCACATCATGTTTTCTCCAGGTAGACATGGATTGTCTGATCTCAGTGAGTCAGTGGGGATGCTGGCTATTTTGTGATCCACTGACTTAAACGTTTTCATGGCAGGACCCATTTTTGTGTTGTTTGTTTGTATTATTTGGTGGGGGCAGGACAGGATAGTAGCATATGTGTGTAATCTCAGCTCTGAGAGGCAGAAGCAAGAGGACTAATAACTTTGAGGTCAGCCTGGACTACAGTTTTTGAACCTTATTTGGCCTACATACTTACACATCACAGTAGACCCTAAACTTGTACAGGTTCTTGCTTAGGAAACACAAGAATCGACATCTGTTATTTGATATTTGCTGGGATTGAGGACATAATAAGGTTGTCACAATGCAAATTTGCCACCCACCTTTGTTTCTGTGTCTACCTCTGTTCTCTTGAGAATTACTTCTTTGGAATTATTCCCATATTTTATAACTTAGGATTAATAAATATAATCTGCAAGTAAATAGTATTTATGTTGTACCAACTATGCAATAGCTATATATCTATATACATATAGACAGACAGACAAATAAACAGACCCAGGAATACAATGGGAACTAAGGAGACACTTGTGCTCGCTCCCTGCCCTCAAATAACTTTTTGGGAGACAGTATGGGTATGTGGCATGACTGCAGAGATAATGCAAATAACCCAGAAGGAGAGGGACAGCTTTGGCTGTAAGACCACGTGATACTTATTGGAGAAGATAAGACATGAAATGGTCCTGACAGGTGGAGGGGAAGCCACAGGCCCACACAGAGCATGGCCAGGACTCAGGTAATCTCCTCAGTGGAAACAAGAGCAAGGTAAGAGGACAGAGGCTAGAAAGAATCAGAGAAGAGCATGGTTGTTTAAGGCAGAATACTAACCTCAAGATTTTAGCGGAAGTTTTCCTTCCCAACTCCCCGCCTCAACCATCGCCATATAGAGTCTGTTCCCAAGAAAAAGTCCTACCGTCAAACAAACCTGTGACCCTCCCAGTGGCCCAGGAAGCCTTAATGAAAGAAATTATCTCTCTACTTGAAATAATTGTTTTCCAAGACCATAGAGGGTTGGTTCACCTCAAGCACGTGACGATGAAAAGGAGCTAGCCTGCTCTCACGTTGCTGCAACTGGAGTTCACAGGAGTGCCACTAATAAAGGCTGTGAACTGTAGAAGATTTCCCTCCCTAAGTAAGATCTATTTCTCCTGGTGGCAAGATATGGTGGACTGGAACGGGTCTCTAAACCCAGTTAACCCTCTTAGGCAAGTCATAGTTTCTGTTCAATAGTCTCTCTCTCCTCACATTTATTTTATTTTAATTATGTATATATATTTTTCTTTCTGTGTGTGGTCTGTGTGTGTGTGTGTGTGTGTGTGTGTGCAGTCATCTCAGAGTTCAGAAGAGGTCATTGGATCCCTTGGGTCTTCTAGGTGGGTGTCAGCTGCCCACCCAGAGCACTGGGAACTGAGCTCGGTCCTCTGGAAGAGCAACAGGCACACTTAACCCCTGAAGCGTTTCTCCAGTTCCACATTAGTCCCTTTATTTGTCCTCAGACTTCTGAGCTTGGTTTTCCTCCTCATGAAGGAGAGTTTCTGAGGGCAATCATAGCCAATTCTCCCTTGCATGTAACAACAGAGAGCAGTGGAGACATGGAGCAATGGAGTCAGCAGGAAAGGCCCCAGTGGGGATAATCGACATGGAGACTTATTGGCTACCACTGTAACACTTTAATACTAAAATTAGCTTCTATTTCCTAAACAAACACTGTTGACCACAGGGGCTACGTTGGGTTAAGTAGATAATCTTACTTAAGGAGATGGTTTTTGGCTGGCCATGGTACTTATAATCACGGCATTTTGGAGATTAAAAAGGAGGAAGGATCAGATCGTAAGTTCAATATTAGCCTGGGCAACATAGAGACCTGCCTCAAGAAACAAGCCATGTTCTTTATATTTGGGTCTTGATTCAGTTCCTCCCTCTTTTCCATTTATTATGCCTCCCAGTCCCCAACTGTTCACATTTCAAAACCCATAACCCTTACTTCTATAGACATGCCTACAGGTAAGAGCAGAATGCAGGAAGTATTTGGAGAAATCCAGTGCCATATTGCTGAGGACATATCAGAAGCTGCTCTTGTCCTCTTCCTCTAGTTTGTTCTGCTTCCAGAGAAAGAAGCAGAGCTGCCATGGGCCGTTGGTCAGCTGAGTAGTACTGGGCGGGGAGGCAGCCATAAGCCTCAGCTAGAGCGAGAGTAGCTCTGTGGACCTGCCTGGTGACTTGGTGTCCACAGCCTCTCTCTCCGAGCAGAACCTACTCATTCCTTGTTGTCACTCAGCTGCAGGAATGGGTCCTAACCAGCTTCATTTGTTTCTTTCGTGGTGCTTGAACTTCCTTTTGGGTTTGGATTTTTAAATTATGTGTCTATGCGGATGGATATCTGTAGAGGAGAATGTGCATATGTGAGTGCAGGTACCAGCAGCCTAAAAGTGATGTTCCATCTTCTGGTGCTAGAGTAACACCTGTTTGTGAGCTTCCATATCCTGTCATGGGTGCTGGGAGCTGATGCTCTCTGGTTCTTTGCAGAATAGTACCCAATCATTGAGCCACCTCTCCAGCAACCTGGGCCAATTTAAAAAGCCTGTCAGTGCTGTCTGTGCAATGGGGATGGATCCGGTAAGGTTCAGGATGTGAGATCATGCTTGCGACACTGCCTCAGTCCTGATGCTCTCCTGAGAAATCCTTTGTTTTTGTTTTTTACCCTGTAGTGATATAGGCTTGCTAGCTCAACTTTGCCCTTCAATGGCTCCTTTCTCTTTTCCACAAAGGCAGTAAGGATGACTGTCCTGTGATTTCTGGCATATCCAGTGGGAAAGGAAACAGAGGAGGCCAAATTAAGGCAGAACTTGTCCAGCTGGGCCTTTGACTACAAACGCCTCATAGGTCCCCTCTTTGCCAATGACCAGCCCCTCCCTGGTACCCATTCTTTCCCATCCAGGACAGCTGAGGAAAGTCGCTGCTGTGGTAGGAAGGACACATGACAGGCGCTCCTGGGGTCTATGAAGGAAGTCTTTCACCTGCCTCCCCAGCCAATGGGTGGAAAGTGTGTCATCGACATCTCATAGCATGACATTTGTATTTTTCCTGGGTCCCATCCCAGACTACCAAGTCAAAATTTGCATTTTTTTAAAAAAGAAACAAGATTCCAGGTGAACTGCAAGCTCGGCAGCTTGGGAAGCAGCACTCTTCTAAGCACTGGACAGGATCTGCACACTGCCAGCCACTCGTGGGTTCTGTCTGGTGAGCTGCCTGTGGGAATCCACACTTGGCTGGAACACAGTTCGCTTAGTTATGAATTGTTGGTGGCTGTTTTCATGCTACCATGGAAGGACTGAGTGGTCACAGCTTAGTGTGCAGTCAGGGTGCCTGACATTTGCTTTCTGATTCTCTACAGAAGCTTCCTGGCCACTGTATTAGGCCAGAGAGGCCTCAGAAAATGAGAACCTGGTTGTGTCTTTCTTTGTGAGACAAAAAAGGCAGCTTAGTACAGTGGTTGCCTAAGTGCAAGCAACTGGTACGGCATGTGTCCACATAGGTGTCATGCTCCCCATCTTTAAATTAGAACATGGCAGGACTTAACCTCACAGTGTTGACTTCTGGGTGAACAATATATGCAGTGCTTCAAGCAATGACTTCAACAAATGGCAGCTCTTAGACTTCCATGAAGAGTTACGGGTAGAATGACTCCCGAGGGAGGCAACGTCTATCATCGCTTCTTTCTTGATACACTCTTCTGTTATCTGTCTGACCTTTGTTTAGTAATGTGCCGTGTCCTTGGGAGGAAAGTACTGCTTTAAGCCCACCATTTTTAATGTGCATGGACTGGCTCTGAGGGCCAGGGCGATAAGTAAGATTACTGGAGGGGTTCCTGAATGGCTCCATTATTCTTTGAAAGAGATGCCCTATCTTTCAGGCAGTAGGTCTGGATGCAGTGTCAGGGAGCATAGTAAGCACGGATCAGGGAGTCTCAGGACAGACCTCAACTGTTTAAGATGGGAGCGCAGAAAAACAAACAAGACAGCTCTTGTGAGGTCCCAGAGCTGTGGAATCAGTGAGCCCTGGGACTCATTAACTTACATCCACTGGCTTTATGGAAGAAAACACAATGCTCCTAGCACCTTCATTCCTGTTGAGGACAACCTAACTCACACAGCCAGGAACTGTGTTTACATTGTCACCCCATCTAGGACCTAACAGCTGTTAGGTGCTAAGAGCAAAGGAAGATTGATCCTGGGAAAGGAATGGACTGAGTAAGACAATGGAGGACTCAGGAAGATCTGGGCTATACAGACAAAGACCACAGTGGATCGGCACCCCGCATGCATGCGGGAGGCATTATTAAATGTGCGAGTGCACACACACCTCTAGGCGCTCTTGGTAGAAATGTAGCTGCTACATAGAACAGTGTAAAGGTGCTTCAAATATTCAAACACAGCTATATCATCTAGCAATCTTACTTTAGGTTACTTTCATCTAAAAGGAAGTCTTGAATGCAGGGATCCACAGAAATACTTAGAGTCCCCTTCCCATTGCATTCACAATAGCTAAGGAATGAAAGCAGCCTAAGTGTCCACCGCTGGAAAAATAGCTGAAGAAAAGAGAGCATGATTGAATCTAAGAAAGAACTTTTCACAGGCTGCAGCAGAGATGCACCAGAAGCCATAATGCCAAGTGAAGTAAGCCTGTTACAGGGTACACACTATACAACTTCACTTACTTGTAGTGTATAGATGCACATACACAGAATGTGGAATGGTGACCACCAAACCCACCACCACCACCCTCCAGGGACAGGGGAGCTTACTGTTCACGGAGTCTACAGTTATACACTATGGGAATCTAGAGATGTGTTGTGCAACAGCGTTCACAGAAAAAACTCCATGGCACCCTTACAACAAAAGAGCATGTTATGTGCTAGAAACTTCAAAATGGCAGTCAGGCAACATCCATTAGAATTCAATTCTCACATTTCCTAGGCTTAGATTTAGGAGAGTCTTCCCTCTAGGTTCTACAAAACCTAATCCAGAAACGTGGAAGTAAAAATCATGGGCTACTATATATTATATTTATATAAAATTATATAATTACATACAGTGATCTTGAACTTTAATAAATGACAGCAAGGAAAACATTTAGAAATTGCCAGAAAGAGCTCAGTATCTACCCAACTCTCATCTTTTTACAAATGTGCAATCAAGACAGAATGGGTGTTGGTCTTACTTCAGGTACTAATATTCTCAATTATATGAACAAACTGAGTCCTTAAAAGGCCAAACAAACAGGGAAGAAATCAAGTGGACTAGTGTGGCTCAGTTCTCTCTCCTTTCCCACTTCCAGCCTGGCACATCATCCCAATACACATGGCTCTCTCCTATATGCTAATGATCTTGTTGTTTGAGCCTGATACCAACGTTTTTTCCAAGTCAGATAGGTTTTGATATATCCTTGGTTATATTTATTATTTCCCTCTTGAGGATAGCTTATCTTTTGAGGGCAGGTGGTGTAAAAGTGTGTCCTCTTATATAAAATGAAGCATAGGAAAGTTCTCTGGGCTGCAGGCATGAAAAGGTCCCTTAGACTTAATTGCCACAGGAATTTGTCGTGTGTTAGGTTAACAGTGTTTATGCACATGTGCACCAGGACTGGTAGCAGATTCAAGTGGACACAGGTGGCTGTGGTCATGTGAAGGGGTGGGTGTTTGGAGAGAAGCCTTTTCAGAAATCAGGGTTGCTCATTTCACCAATACAGAATAAAGTAGCCTTTACCCTAGGAGCCACAGGATCAGTTCTAAGGCATCCCCTTGAAGCCATATCCCTAGCAGGCACTGAGAGGACATGTTGAATTATCTTTGCCTTTGAGGGTCTAGGGAAGGGTCAAAAACTATGGAGCCATCATGTCAAGCTTCAAGGCCAGAAGAAGCCATAAAACTTTATCTCATTCATGTTTTTCTTTTCTTTTTAAGCAAGAACAGCATGGTAACCCCCTCAGTCACATCAGAGTGTAATGTATAGTTACGAGCCTCTTAGGATAGGAGTCTAACACAATTTCACAACCTTTTTTTCTAGGAACAACTCTAATAGTGTGTTCATCACATACTTCCGAGTCTGTGACAACCTTGATACTGGCCCTTGATGCCTTCCCAATTCTCACCAGGCTTTCCCCATGACCTCCTTCCCTGTGGGTCCTGTAGGTGAGTGTAGCAAGGCTACAGCTACACAACCCAGACCTGCTGAGCTGAGGGTTGGCTATGGTCTCCCATGGGTACCCTGGGGACATGATACTCATGTGTACTTACTGGGCAGTACCCAACCCAGACCTGCTGAGCTGAGGGTTGGCTATGGTCTCCCATGGGTACCCTGGGAATGCCAGCTACTCATGTGCACTTACCGGGCAGCAGCACTTCCCTCGCGACTTTCCCTTCTCTTCTAACAGCTACTCTCTGTTGCTCCATCTTCCCAGTGGACACAGACTGTTCTGCCTTTATTGCTGGACTCCTAAGGACTAATGCAATCTTTAAGGAACAGAAAGTAAAATCTGTATCCTCAAGTTTACTATATTATCCTCGCCAGAACCTTGTGGAGAGATCCCCACTTATCCCCTGACTTCTATTCTTTGTACACCCTCAACCATGGAACAAGTACTTTCCTTTCTCTTTGGAAATACTGAGGCCAAATACGTAACTTGCCATGCAATTCTGTTGATAGAAGGAAAGTTACAAATCCAAAACGCATTTGCTTTTGGGTAGGGGCTGGGAGGAAAGTTAAAGAAATCTGCTGTGTAATCCCTTGCAGGAAAGGGTGTGAAGGGTGGAGTGGATTTACCAGAAGTTTGACAGTGTGCTTTGAAGCCTCTGGACAGGAAAAGTATAGCCACCCTAGGAAGCAGCGTTCTTGACATCCTTTAGAAGTCCACTGTGTCAGAAAATAGAGCCAAGAGCAAGTCCCTGGAGACATACTTTCCTTCCCTCTTCTTCTGGAATTGTTGGGAAACTAGGCAGGGTGAGGGAGTGATCCTGAATGAATGTTTGGTTTCCAGGTAGGAAAAGAAAGCTCAGGAGACTGTTTCTCCTCCCAGGAAATCTGGCTATAGTTTTTCTCCTGTATCACCTACCACTTGTACATTTGTGGATTAGGTTCATGCATGAGCAGGGCCATGGTGTTGGCAAACCATGATGGTGAGAAGAAGGCAAAGGAATAGCCTCTGCTTCACAGCTTCTGTTCTCAAGGAAACAAGACCCTGCAGCAATCTACATGCCAGAGACTATGGAAACAGGTACACATGCAAATAGGCTATGTATTTCTGTCATGTGTTACTAAGGGAGACCTGGTAGGGGAACTGAGCCCCCGAGATGGAGGCTAGCTAAGCTAGCCTAGCTCCAGAGGGCATAGGTATCTTAGCTGTCTCTGGAAGTTGAGCAGCTCCCTTTTTCAAGCCTTTGGAGATGGTGTCCTAGCTAAGTGGAGACAGCCATCTTCTTGAGGCTTCCTGGAGAATCTGAGGCAGAGGTGGTTGGGGTACACTCTTCCACAGAGGCACTGAGGTCCAGGAACTCCAGGATAATGTCTCCAAGGCAGTAAATCAAATGTCTGAAACAAATATATAGAACAACCAATTGAGAAGAGGGTCTGCCTGCTGGCGATGTCTTACAGCATCCATCTTGTAGAGAACTCTAAGAGGCCTCGACATTACCAGCAGCTGCAGAGTCTGTGAGGCAGCTCCATGAATCAGTGCTCATTGCACTACTGAAAGCTATAGCTCAGCACATAAAGGACAGTACTTGAGACCAGACTGTATGAAGTGACATTCTCCACAGTCACGTCAGCAGACTAGCATTACTCTGTAGAATCTGAGAGGAAGTGCTGTGATGTCAGATTACAGTCGGCTCCTGCTTGTGATAATGCAGGCTCCATGAACTGAGGACTGAGACTGTGGCATAGGCTTGGGAGGGCATATGTAAGGGCACTTGAGACTTCAGCCTTAGAGATGGAAGCTGTCGTTTCTGAAAATTTCTAGGTTCTAGTCCCTTTTTATGATTCTGCTCTTACAATCCCATTTATTGCCGATTAAACAATGACAATTTGTGATCTCAATACTAACCACAGCTTTGCTGTGAGGCTGGGAACCTATGCTGAAAGTCATCACATAACCTGAACTGTAAAGGCCAGGGTAGGTTCCTGCCATAGGGGCTTGCAGATGTTGGGAAAAACCATTGATCACACTTCTTCAGCACAGTGCTTAAGTGCTGATGTAACTGCATAAAAAGTATGGCATTTTATGACATTTAGATACAAGGAATATTCTTGCCTGGAGGTTAACAGGCATTTTTAGTAGCTCATGCTTGGTCTGTACTGAGTTCTTCCAAACACAAACAGTGGCTGGTCCTACAGCTGTTTACTACCACGAATCCACTCCAAAGCATGGCTTTCACTGAATGTATGCAGAATCTGGATACTGGGCCCTTTGCATGTCAAGTACTGTTCTGATAATGGGCCCTGTCCTTACCAGCCTGCCACCCACAGCAGCACATAGCTAGCGTCACCTATGCCTGTCAGGCATGCGTGTTGTAGCCTACCTGTTGAGGAGGGGTTGCTGGAATGATTCCAGGACAAGACTCCAGCTCAGCCGACACTTGTTCACTCCCAGGATTTCTACTAAAAAATCTGAAGGAAACAAACAAACAAACAAAGACAGTTGTGTTACCACTTCAGCCTTAGAGTCAAAGAAGAGCATCTTCCAGAACTTTTACCATCTCACAGATTGGCTACTTCTGGCATAGCCTTAAGCTATACAGCCAAGTGAAACTCCATAGAACAGAGGAAAGCCATGAAAATCTTGAGTGTGTAACTAAGAATGAGCTTCAAAAGGGCTCTACAATCTGCCACAAAGGTGCAGCGGTGTTTTCACTGTCACTATTTAGGTTGGAAAAAGTTAACTCAAGCTGATTATCCAGGGCCCAGTTCATTACTCTTCTATTACAACATCCACAGACAACAAACTGTTTTCCCTGCCCTTGAAACACACACACACACACACACACACACACACACACACACACACACACACAAGAAAAACACCCTTCTCAGGCTGTGTTTACTGTTGCTAAGGACACAGTTCATCAAGTGTGAGTTCTGTAAGAGACATCATGTTCTTCTCTGGTCCCCAAACACCATGTTAGTAGAGAATTCAACATCTTCATATGGTAGGAATGGTGCTGATACCCACTGCTGTGGTTAAAGCTTTTTTGGAACTGCCCCCAAATTTAAACCCACATGTCTGCAGGACTGTCTCAGTATCTGTGGCCAAGGGGCCAAAGTGACCCTTCCACTCCTTGCTATCACTTGAGTGAGGGATAGAGGAATCACAGCCAGGAATACCTTTCCATCAGTTGGAGAAATGGCTCAATCGGACTTTTGGTGCCCTTTTGAAGATGGGGAAGGATGTCAGGCAGTGTGGCAGGGCAGGCTGGGAGGAAGACTGTACACTCCCACGGTCACCATCTCACTGCTCCCATTACCTGGTAGGAGACCCATCAAGCTCTGCAAAGCCTGCTTCTCGGTAGCTGCTTTCTGTGCCGGAGTCCTTCCAGGCCGTGGAAATTTGGGCAGCACTCCACCAGGCCAGATAGACTCCCGAAGAAGACGGAGGTACTGTGCCCAGCGCTGGGGACATGTGAGATTAGCCACCTGTACTTCTAGCCACCTGTGGTAGAAGAGAGAAGGAAGCTCAGGAAACCCAGCAATTTCAAGGCAATGGGCTGCATGTCTACCTTTTTTTTCTTAGACTCATATTTTAAAATCTCAACAGTGAGAGGACAGTATCCGTGAACATGGTTTTGAGGTAATTAGGGCATGGACCATAGCCTTTGTGAATGTGAATATGGTCCAAACCTCTTGACACTTCACCTTTTACCAGGTAAGGACATAGGCAGGAGATAGAGTCTGTGAATCAAAATATGACTGAGTTTGTCAATGCCTGGATCCTCACTGGTGCAGCCTCAAACAGGGCGAGCTGTGGCTTTGCACTGTTCACAAGCTCTATAGCTTTCACTGTATTTTCTTACAGTCCAGCTGACAGTGCCAACATAGACCTTCATAATAGAAACTAAGCCAGCTCAACACTGGGATCGCATTATTTCAAGATAAGCAACTATGATAATACTATTCTAGGCACTGCAACAGAGAAGATGCTAAAGTGTCCTCAGGTTGGAGCAGGGCTGCACCCAACTTTATCTCTGCTCTAGTGAAAACTACTGTGGCCTCAGTAACCTGTAGACACTGCCTAGGAGTTAAGGCTTTGGTAGTTTTCACACACACACACACTGTTACTTTTTCTCCTTGCCATTCTGGTATGCAAGGGGACCTGCAAGACCTCTGACCCGTCTTCAGTATGATCTACACCCACACATTGCTTCTAGCCTCTCTTCTCTGCATCTGAACACTGGTGCATAAAATCCTCCTTGAGAGGCCCAGCCAGAAATGCTCTCCTCCTGATGCCTCCTTTGGCACTTGATGCTGTAGCAAAGGTGTGGAGCGAATATTTCACTCTGGAATATGAATTCCTTTACCATGTATTTATAGCTTTGCTTTTTAACTAGACTAGTAGTACTACCAGAATTTTACATCTTAGATTACTTGAAAAAATCCCCCAAAGTACTTTGTGGCTCAAGATATGTTGTTGATTGACATCTATTTTTCTGTTATGAATATTTCCCCTTTGTTTTGATTTCAAACACAAGTCAGTAACTCTGAAGAGCAGATAAGCCAATTGTGGAGCTCAGCTAAAAATTTAGAAGGTGTGCCAACATTATTTATTCTCTTTTGTTTTTCGTAGTGTCACATAGTCACTGTTGAGGCCTCTTTACTACGTTTCTCCTTGGGGACTGGCATGGCTATGCTGCTCATGGACGGACCACCAACAGCTTCTACATATGTCCAGAGGGTTGTTTGGGACCATACTCCATGGCAGCTCATGCCATTGCTCTTATATCCAAATTACTTGTCATCCAAGAGAAGAGGGGCTGACAGGGCAAACTTTATTTAACCTCCATTCTGTCAGACTGTCTGCATTCCACTCAAGTTGGACATTCCAGTCCTGGGGGCTGCAATCCCCCAAGTCCAGGGCTCACAACCCATTCTAAGAATAGGAGGTCCAAAGGTAACAGCAGGGCAAGAATGGCAAGCCTCGATAGAGATCAAGAGCGGCACAAAGCCGTTCCTGCCCAGAATAGCCGACAGGATTGCGTCTGTTATTATTAGGGCCACGGCTCCTCTCCACGGGGCTTTTCATTCAGTGCTCCTAAGCCGCCTGACAAGAGGGATCTAGTGGCAAGAAAAATTCCTGTTCCTGTTTATAGAAGAGCAACAGCCGAGGGAGATGGCTGCAGTGTCCTGATCAGGTTCTTTGCAGGGGATGAGGTGGTTCAGGATTCCCTCTTCACAGTTGTACTTTTTACTAAGGTGAATCACGGGTGCTAGCTCTCATTTACAACTGGAGGGAACGGGCAGTCTTGCTAACTTCGAGGAGACCAGAGAATCTTAGCACAAGATACATTATAATTCAGCCAGGATGAAGTTTAGCTCAGTTTTGTGTTCACATAAGCATGAAGTAAGGAAGTTGGCTTCTATTTCTGTCTTCTGGGGCTAGTAATACAAGAATTCCAACTCTTCTAAGCAACCTCTGCGTCCATGTAACCTTTCCTCATATAAGAGAGCACCTGGGTACCTCAGGCATCTTTTGGGTACGTCTCAGAGGACAGGAGTTGGATATGTTTGGGTCTATAGTAATCTATCCAGTGAGGATAGGACCTCACACTTCATTATGGCAAGGATGTCCTCTTTGCTCTCTTCTACATGGATTTAGCATCTTCATGCACAGATGTGGGGTGCAAACAACTTTTAGTATGTCACACAGCATGAGCACATACAAGTCTGACTACAATTCTTCAAATCCTAGGAATGCAGGGAAGAAGAATCAAAGCCCAAAATGGTAAAATTCAGCTCGTGGTGATGCGGCTGAGTTGGTAAGATAAACGTGGGGAGACAACACAGCAGAGCTATCAGTGGGGACTGGAGCCTCTGAGCTAGCGAAGAGGGCAAAGTTAGAGCACAGACCTGATCAGATGGAGGCCCCGAGTCAAGCCTAGCAATGTCTGAAGCAAGCCTGTGGCAAACTGGCAGAAACAGAAGAATTCAGGTCTACAAAGGTAGGAGGATCTAGAACGGATCTCACAGGTCACATGGATCACATGTAACTTAAACACCTGTTGTTCTTTCCAGAATTTTCCTCTCGACTACGTTTTTCCTGCAGTCCTGCTTTGCCAAGCCCTGTCTTGCTTCCTGGTACTAGCCAACAAGTCTTCTGTGCTGTGAAGCAGAGGGTAGGGTGGTGCCCCATCACGAACAATGAATACTTCAGTCTAGCAGAGAAAAATAGCAAAGTGCAACTCAAGAAGACTGCCACCATAACTACTCCTGCCTAAATGTCATGTTCCTCACGCACTATTGCTGCTTCAGTGACTAGATTGTCATTTAATCCAGTCTCTGAGATGTGTTTCATTCAGTATTACATAGGATGTATTTCAAAGCCTATAGATTCAGATATTTGGTATAATTTGCCTTTCTTGGTGTCTAGATAGAAGCAAAGACCAGGAGAATCTTGAAAACAAAAGGAATGAGATTCTCTATCTCAAAGTCCCCTTTCTTTTACTATTTTTCTCTTAAGTTTATATACCCATTCATTTAAAAAATTGCTTTGAGATTTTTGGCTTTATGTGTATGGGTATTTTACATGTATGTATGTCTGCGTACAGGGCCTGTGGAGGCCAGAAGAGGGGGTTGGAGCCCCTAGGGCTGTAGCTATAGACTACTGCCAGCTATGGTGCTGGGAATGTAACCCAGGTCCTCTGTAAGCGCTGCCAATGATCACAACTCCTGGACCATCTCTCCAGCTCCACTCTTCCCCATTTCTCCATCCAACTTTACCTCCTGAATCCTCCTGGGCTCACTCAGAAATTGAGCTACCTACCATGGGGAAGACAAACATGAGGGAGTATTCAAGAGAGCATGACCCTGTCATCCTTCCCTGTTTGTTCATTTCATCTCTCTATTCCATATGCTATCCTAGCCTTCTAAAATTTATTTCTTTAAAACATACTTTATTATTTATTATGTGTGATGTGTGTATGTAAATGCATGTTGGCATACAGAGAGACAAGAAGACTTTAACTCCACTGGACCTAGAGTTACTGGATGTTGTTAAGAGTTATAGGAGGCTGTGACCCACCAATCTTGGTCCTCTGTAAGAGCATTACGGTCTTTTGACTGTTAACTCTTCACTGTCAGGATCTATTATAGAGGAGTTATAGAGGAATGCCTGTTATTGTACATTCTGGAGAACCTGGTCTGAAATAGCCACAAATAGAGAAATGGAGCAGGGCCTAAAACAGAGCCATCTTTCCAGTCCTGTCTTATTCTATTCTTAACAGCAGAATAGACAAGTTAAAAAGATAGCTGTATTGCTATAGTTCCCTTAAAGGAACAGGATGGAACTGTTGTACAGCAGTAGGGTTTCTAGCCTCATGCAACCCAGACTGGCTTTGAACCTTCATCTTTCTACCTTTACCCTGTGATGCTGGGATTATGGGAGTATTACACCATAACCAGCTCACTTACCCTTCGCCTAACCTAAATCTAAAGTTTCAAGGTGGCTATAAACACACACATCTTTTCACAGGTTATCAGAAGTCGCTTCTGCTGCATCATTTATTAACACAAACACCATTGTTTATGTAACACAAGACACATGAAGTAAACACACTGAAATAAACGGTAGAGAATAGCTGCCAGCAGGTTTTATTTGCCATCACTATTCCAGGTCTCATATTTGATTTAGAGAGACTTCTTTTTCTGTCACTGCACCTTTATCACTTCAATCCCAACTGTCACTCACTCACAAGCTTAGTCTGTCAAGCCACCTCTGAATGGAAGCCTTATTGGGAGACTCCAAAATTGTAAATACCATGACCCAAACTCAAAGCAAAACAAAGCAACAATAACAAAAAAGGGGTAAATAGATTGCACTGGGACATCTGAGACATTGGAGGACCAGATATTAAAAGGAGGATGTGAAAATTAGGGCTTGCAGTTATAGAGGAATGCCTGCTATTGCACATTCTGGAGAACCTGGTCTGAAATAGCCACAAATAGAGAAATGGAGCAGGGCCTAAAACAGAGACAGTTTAATACCAGGGCTTAGGGTGGCACTTCAAGGTGAGTAGAAGGTCACTTTCCATCCAGAGTAGAATCAAGTTGAAGGTGGGGGAAGAAGGTATGGGATCCCATGTCTAATGGAGGTAGTTAAACTGCCTCTCTCTTCTTGTCTAAGAGAGCTGCAGGCTTAGTGAGAAAGGTTCTGGATTGATGTGGCTTAAACACATGAGAAATGAAAGTGAAGTCATGAAATAGAAAATATGTGTAATAGTAATGTTCTAACAAAAATTCCCAGTGCATTCTAAATGAATGAAAATAAGAGATGTCTGGTATAAAGAAAAAAAAGAAAAGTAAAGATGACCAGGTTAAAGCTGACCTTTAATGAAATGACCTGTTCTTCTATTTATGGCCACTTTCTACCATTTGAAACAGACCTACAGTAGATTAAAACTAGAGACTCATGCTATGACCCTTGAACCAAGGTTTTCAACCATAATACTTCCTGATGGTTTGGACTGTTAACTCTTCATTGTCAGGATCTATTCTGCATATTAGGAAGTATTGAGCTGATATCTCTGATCCTCTACCTTAACTAGATGGTAGCTATGACAACCAAAAGTATCTCCAGACATTACCACATGTTCCCTAAGAACAAAATGGCTCTGGCTGAGAATCACTACCTTAGACTTAGGGTCTTTTCTATCAAATATATCAGGCTACTTTTATAGTGGGTTTTGAAACCTTGGCAGTTTAGCACAATATCCTTCAAATTGTGGTTGGACAGCATTAGAGAACATGTGTTACTGCTTGTATCAACATTTTAAGAAATCTAAGTAGAAATCGATTAGAAAATATAGAAGTGCTTTATATATATTAGAATACTTTTATTTCTCATGCATGTATATGCCTAAGTATGTACAGATTAAATATGCATGTGTACCTGTATGTGTGTCTGTTTACATATGCATTCAGTTTCAGTATAAAAGTTTCAATATAAAATTTGTTACTTATGGTGGACAGATGTTTTCAGAAAAGTTTTAATATAATAATACAGTACAATGGACTAGGAATTTTGAGACATCTCAAGTCATTTTTTATTTCCTAGAAGCATCAGTCATCACAGGGTACTCTGCAAATTATATACTTAGCACCCTGAGCACTGGGTCACTGCTCAGCAGCACCAATCTAAAGGGTGGGAGAGGAAGCAGGCCCCAGGGAGGCACAGTGTCGACTCCAGGCCTTTTCCATTAAGTAAGTTGCTTTTGCTGATTTCACGCTTGATAAGGCAGCTTCTTTCCCTCTGCTTGGCTACCATTCTCAGCCTGTTTCCCTGCCGTGGCCCCTTCTTGTGTTTATTCACAAGCCCTGCATCAGTCCACAGCTTTACTCTTCTCAGTCTGATAACCCAGCCAGACCCAAGTTCCTCTGTGTGTCTGAGAAAGCTCAACGTTGCTGCCTTCTGACTGTGGATTGAGGTCACCATCCTTTCCTGTCCTCTATTGGAGAAGAATGGGGAGGAAATGAACTCTGAGGGTAACAAACCCTAGCGTCTTCCTCCATGCGCCTACTGTGAAATCTAAAATGGCTTACTGAGTAGGTGCAAGCCTTTCGTGACTTGCTTTTGTGTTTAGATCCATGCTTCATGCATCCACATCTGTAAGACATATCGATCCAAACAAGACTTTAACACTACAACTTAAGAATCTGTTTCTTATTTTTATATCTAGGGCAAACAGGCAATGGTTTTATAAAAAAATATTTTAATAATTGAGAATTGCAAGCAATATAAATTTTAAAATTTATTTTATGTGCATAGGTATATTGCCTCCATGTATGTTTATATACCATATATGTGTACCTGTAAAGCCATAAGAGGGTATCATATCCCCAGGCTTTGGAGTTATCATTATGTGGTTGCTGGAAATTGAACTCAGAACTTCTAGAAGAGCAGCAAGCGCTCTTAACTTTCCAGCTATTTCTCTGTCATAGTTTTTTTTTTTCTAAATTAGAAATCTATAAGTTAGAGATCCTAAGTTACTATGATTTAGAATTTGAAGATCTTAAGCAAGGTCCTCCAGGAACTGTAAAGGTGACTTTCTCAGTCACAGCATCTCTACACACATCCAAGGTGAGGACAGTGAGATATTAGCATCTCTACACATGTCCATGCTGAGGACAGTGAGATCTCAGGAACTCTGCACATGTCCATGTGGAGGACAGTGAGATCTCAGGAACTCTACACATGTCCATGCTGAGGACAGTGAGATCTCAGCATCTCTACACATGTCCATGCTGAGGACAGTGAGATCTCAGCATCTCTACACATGTCCATGCTGAGGACAGTGAGATCTCAGGAACTCTGCACACATCCATGCTGAGGACAGTGAGATCTCAGGAACTCTGCACACGTCCATGCTGAGGACAGTGAGATCTCAGGAACTCTGCACACGTCCATGCTGAGGACAGTGAGATCTCAGCATCTCTACACATGTCCATGCTGAGGACAGTGAGATCTCAGGAACTCTGCACACGTCCATGCTGAGGACAGTGAGATCTCAGGAACTCTGCACACGTCCATGCTGAGGACAGTGAGATCTCAGGAACTCTGCACACGTCCATGCTGAAAACAGTGAAAAGCTTTATGATAGGTGGCTAAGAGGAACAAACAACTTAAGAACTGGAAGGGAACTTACTCCTATTCAACCGCCTTTGAAGCAGAATCCTCTCTATAAGTTCAAGGCACAAACAGGGCTTGTCTGTTGAGTCTAGAAATAGACTTTTATTTTATTTCTGTTATCCATTAGCAATGTGACCTATGGAAGCTTAATTAAAAGTATAATTTTAGAATATTATAAGTGCTTTTAAAATATTGTCTCCTTGTGAATTCTACTCACTTGTTTTAGTTTTAGCCTCTGGGTTAACAAGTATCAGGGTAAATCTATATCTAAAGAAGGTAAATTACAGTTTTATTCCTCTCTTACATTTCTTCTATAAGCTATCATATTCTACTCTTTTAACTACAAAGTTGGACACCCATCTGCCACCTAATGATGTCATGAATGATGGAGAAAAAGAAGACTCCATCCTATGGATTTGTGTTGTGCCATGATTCCTTTCTTAACTAGAGGGCCCAGAACCAAACATGCCTGAGACATAAGCTGCTTAGCAGTGTGTAGAGAATAGAGCCTTCTTTGATCTAGATGTTCTTTGTCAAAAGTCCATGACTTTGGCCATACACAAAAAAGCACTAACTGATACTGAATCTGCAGTCCACATATTTAAAACATTCATAGCCTTTGACTAAGAATATTCACCTTGTCATTGCCCTAGGGTTGAGTTGCTTCCAAAGTTACTTATAAAAACACTTTGAAGAGGGGAGTGGGAAGAACAATGTTCCATCACTAGAAATTGCTTCCCGGGGCAGCATCAGTGTCTCTCTCTGTCTCTGTCTCTGTTTCTGTCTCTGTCTCTCTCTTTCTCCCCCCACCTCTCTCTCTGTGTCCAGTATGTCCATCTTTTCTATAGACACATCATAACAAACAACCAGCTGTTGAAATTCAGACACATGTAATCATCACTATGTCCTTTCATAATCCTGTCAAAGAAGCTACCATAACCAGGCAGGACATGTTCCCTTCAGAGTCTATTCCACTGTCTTGGATTCACTGTTTTCTTTCCTGAGTAGTCAGATAACATCTATTCATAACGTGTTTCAGAAACTTCCAGAGATAGATGTTAGGACCCATAACCTTTAACCATTTTTGTTTTTTGTTTTAAGGCAAGACATTTGTCCATGTGCAATCCATCTCCAAATGGCCACAAATGATCCTTTTTATGGACCTTGGATCTCTAGTGGCAAATATAAATTCATCTAATTTTACAGACTGGATTTATCTATGTTAGGTACATGGATCTGAAATGCGTACAGCCAGTTTGGTGGTGCACGGAGGGAGGGATAGCTGAAAAGGATCAGTGGGGGTGAGGTGGGGTGGGGAGGATCATGAGTTCCAGGTTAACTGAGCCTTATCTCCAGCCTGCAATCACAGCCCAGGGGAAGATGTTTGCATATCATTGTGTGGCCTGGGAAAGCACACACTAGACTTGAAACACTCCAGTGTTCGTATTCCCTCTTGTATTATACACTTCAAGTCTACCTTCATGTTTGCTCATTCTTACTAGACCATTTCCTTTCAAAGAAACCAAAACAGAAATGATACAACCTAGAATACACACCATTTGTTTGCTGGGAGTGAATAAATGCTTTCTCAGTGTAAGCAGCTAGTCTAGCACCTATCCCAAACAATCAGCATGACTTCAGAATCAGTTTTAAAAGGCTGCTCTGTCCTAATTTTGAACCACAGTCTTAGCTCCTGTGTGTTAGTGTGCCGGCTACTATTTGTACCAGCTCTATTACTACTTGATCTGCCACATTCAGTTTATATCCCCGCTCTATTTCTCAGTGTTCATATAGAATCTGATCTCAAGATCAATCTTCATCTCACTGGATGCTGAGTCTACTGTTTTCCCTCATTAGATTTGAGTGTGCAACTTGTTCACACATTCCCTGAGCCTCTGTACTGGTATAGGTTTTTGTAAATGGCAAAAGAATGACTTCCAGCTTGGAAGGCAGGACTCTGGCTTACTCACTGGAGCATTTAGCATAACAGTGACAAACACATAGTCATCTGTCCAATATCTACCTCAATTCTATTCTAGAACTTTCATGAGTACTTCTGGTGCCAATATTTCAATTCCATTGGTTATACAGCGTATAAAGCAGCATGGTTTAAAGTCTCACTCTGTCTTGCTTTTCTGTGAATCCTAGTATCTCTCATCCACTCTGATTTTACATGTGAAGCAATACTTTTCCAGTTTTTACTTTATCTATTGTTTTTAATGTCTCTCTTATCTTTGAATGATGGTCTCCAGCAGAGCTTCTTTTCTAGACTTTCTGGTATCTGTGGTCAGAATCCATCATGAGTTACTACAGACTACGACACTGAACATAAACCTGGTGTGGTGACCCACATATGTCATTCCAGCACTCAAGAGGTAGAGGCAACAGGTTCAGAACTTCAAGGGTATCCTGGGCTACATTCTGAATCTGAGGCCAGCTTGGAATACATGATGCCCTATCTCAAACAAACAAACAAACAAACAATCTACACACACACACACACACACACACACACACACACACACACACACAAACTAAAGACAGAGATGTATGGGCAAATACATTCTCTAGGCCTTATATTCTCTATCTAGAGTCTAGTAACTATTAGAGACAGACTCTAGTATGCTTCCTTAAGTGTATCTGTTTGCATTCCAGGCAAAGCTACTGCTTTAGGCAGTGGCAGCCTCTTAATCATCATCCAGATACACTGTACAGAAAGATATGCCAGTCTATCAGTTACAGTTCTCAACCCACAAGGCAGAATCACTGTAAAAATCATTCTCAATTTCTTCTTGTCCTTGACCCCAATCCAACATTACACCTACTACCTCAACATCTCATGAACCGGTCACCTGTAGCATCCTGTGGCAGTGGCCAAAGCCGAGCTTCTCAACTTTCATCTCCTTCAGCTTACCTCTTTCCTAATTTGTCTCCATCAATGAAGCTTTGCCTCTTTCCATGAATTGTCTACAGCACTGTTAAAGTGATTTTTCCAACATGATCACGTCATCATGAGGTACGCTTGTAGGTTGCATCCCATCCAGTGGTGTATAGTTGCTATGTTCTTCATAAGGCTCCGTGTGAGTCTTCAGGGCTCCATGTGAGCGAGCTCTCATCTGTCGTGTATGCAGTACATTCTGAACCATTTAGCTCCCACGAGAACCAGAGACAGGCTACATTTTTCCTTCTCTGATTCGATGCTCAGCATCTTCACAGCTGCTGCCAGCTGCCCTCATTCTACATGTTCTTTTCTGCTATCACCTGGTCTGGAAGCCTTCCCTGGGCTTCTCACAAGTGACTGCTTAGTCTTCCTCCAAGCCACACAGAATTCCTTTGTAAAGCCGTGGTTTGCACTAGAACTCCTCATGTGTAAGCCGGCACCTCCCACTGGATAGTCCGCATCCTATTATGGGGACTTGGAAGTCTTTTAATGTATCTTTACTGACTACACTTGAAAAGGAGTAGCTGAGTAGTATCAGCTCTGTGTTGTAATGGGGAAATCTCTGGCTTTAGAGTATGGTCATAGTTCAAAATAACCTCTGAACAGAGTATACCAAATATTTAAAGAAGAGAACAAGTTGTAAGCTTTTAATTATTCACCCTTATGGTGGAGGACAGTGACAGATTTAAAACACTGTGGACAAGCTGGAATATGGCAGTGCAAACCTGAAATCGCAGCACTTTGAGGCTGAGGCAAGAGCAACCCCATTGAGGCCAACCTAGGCTACAAAGTGAGACTGTCTCAAAGTAAGCAAAGAAGCAAGCATTGGGCATGGTGACATTCACTTGTAATCCCAGAACTTGGGAAGATGGCATAGAAGGATCAAGAGTTTGAAGCTAGCCTGGGCTACAGGGTGAGCCCTTGGTATGAAAAACAGAACGAAACACAGACTCTATTGCACATGCTAGCAAGAAATTGCTGACATGAGCCTGATATAGCTGTCTCTTGTGAGGCTATGCCAGTGCCTGGCAAATACAGAAGTGGATGCTCACAGTCATTTATTGGATGGAACACAGGGCCTCCCGATGAAGAAGCTAGAGAAAGCACCCAAGGAGCTAAAGGGGTCTGTAACCCTATAGGAGGAACAACAATATGAACTAACCAGTACCCCCTGAGCTTGTGTCTCTAGCTGCATATGTAGAAGATGGCCTAGTCGGCCATCATTTGGAGGAGAGGCCCTTGGTCTTGAAAAGATTATATACCCCAGTACAGGGGAATACCAGGGCCAGGAAGAGGGAGTGGGTGGGTTGGGGAGCAGGGCGGGGTGGGGGGAAGGGTATAGGGGACTTTCAGGGTAGTATTTGAAATGTAAATGAAGAAAAATTGTTTAAAAAAAAAGAAAAAGAAAAACAGACCAATAAAATAAAATAAAACTCCAGCAAACAAAACCCCCAAACCACCAACCAACAACCAACCAACCGAAACACAAACGTCAGGAGACTGTATACAGTATAAAAATGCTTTCTACTGACGTATTTGCATAAATGTTTGGCCATACACCTTAGATTTACTTTCTTAGTAATAGACTTTTTGAAAGCTAACAAATTAAAATGTGTGCCAAAACACCAGCCGCAGGCTAGATGTTGTCAGGAATATGTTGGTAATAAGTTAGAATGAAGAATATATTATGAAAAATCCATGCAATGGGCAAGTTACACATAGTTATGCATCCTGCTGGAAGGGCCCAGGGTTTGTGAAAGGCAAGGGTTCGTGGCCCAGCCATGGCTTCTTTTTACACACTATAAATCCTGGGGAAGGGGACAGCCACCAGCTGTCTATGCTCCTTTCTGTTGGTTTTCTTGGCAAATAAACCCTGAGGACAGAAAGGACTAAAAGTCAAACATGAGAGAGCTGTCTCCGATGACTAAGTCACCATGTGTTTTAGGAAGTGTTTCTGATGGATGGAACAACACCAAGCAGCTTCCAACCCAGTTTTTTAAATTAGAAAGAAGACAAGAATGTAGCCCGATGGGGGTGGGGTGGGGACACAGACAGACAGCAGAAGCTGGCTCCCTTCCTAACAAGTGTGGCACACAAAGGAGACACTTGTAGATTCTGGCAAAATTAAGACTAAGTGTGAAAGGTGGTCTGAAGATATTTCTTCCAGAGCTGGACACTGACACTTTTAAGATTTTAACTTGAAGATATATTATACAAATCTGCCTCTGAAAATGGTCAAGCCCTCCCCTTTGTTAGTAACCACAGCATAACCTCAAACACCTCTGACTGGCTTTTAAAACAGGAGACTTCCTATGCTATCTTCTTCATGAAGTTACCAAGATGAAATGAAGAAAAGATGAAAACTGAAAATGTTTTTGAAGATGCTGTGTTTGTGCGTGTAACCGAGAAAGTGACCCCAGCAGTCCCTGGAACAACCCTATCATATCCAGAGACCAGGAAGAAGCCAGGGGGGTTTGCCCTTCACGCCTCACGTTCCCTCCTTCCCAGCAGGCTCAGGGAAACAAAGACAGAAACAGTAAGCACTGGTACAGAGTAACTAAGCAGACTGAAGAGAAGCCTCTTAAGTTAGGGGCAACATGAAAATTATGTTAGACTCTCTCCAGAGCGTAACCTGTTTACTAAACAAGGACACTTTCATTATAGAGACCAGAGGACCCACAATGTCTCATTCCCCCTCTTTGGCCTCATGTGAACTACAGGTCTGGCTCATTCACAGTCTCCAGGTAGTAATCCTGAGCCTGCCTTTCAGTGGAGGGCAAAGGCAGGGAGGTGGCTGAGGTGGGCCAGTAATTAAAAGGGCCACCCATTCAGAAGAAGATTGAGTCAGCCAAGGGAAAGGGCAGCGAGGGGTGGGAAGTCCTTAGCATTGGAGCACCAGGAAGGAAGGCCAGACACAAGGGGAAAGGGCAGCAGGGGTGGGGAGTCCTTAGCATTGGAGCACCAGCAAGGAAGGCCAGACACAAAGGAAGCAAGAGGCAGAAAGTTAGTGGTTGTCCTGACAACCAGGGCCCCTACTGTTCCTGGTGACCTTAACTGACAGGGGTGCTCCCCTCTTGGCTGAGAGGGGAGTCACCATGGCAGGGAAAGAAGAAAGGAGACAGAGGAAAGAGAGCTAGGTCATTATGAGCTCTTTATCAGGAGGGGTCTTACTTCCAAATGTCACCAGTATTAGAAGTACCAGAGTTAGAGTGTGCTCAGCCAAGATTTGGAAGAGAATTACCTGGGATCCTGTTTAAATAAGCAGATGTAGCAGGACTTCAAGACAGGCTGTGAAAATGGCTACAGAAGGCTAGAAAAGATCAATCTTGCAGACAAAGGATCAACAGGAGAAACATGTCCAAGAGAAAGAAACTGGAAAATCCTAGTTTGATTTGGGAGCAGGAGAGAAAGAAACGTGAGCAGGATGGGGAAGCTCCTGACGAGGGAGATACCTAATGGCACCGGTTTCTGCTTTTCTGTCTTTAGGATGCCTTTGAAAAGCTTCTCAGGTTGAAGGCTTTCCTGACACCAAGGAGATATACTAAGGAGACAAGGACAGCATTGTGGCAGCTCCAAGGTTTTTGCATGGTGGCAACTCTGTGAATCAGCAATAGTTAGAAGGCATAGGGAAATAATGCATACAACTAGAAAGGAAAAAAGCACAGGGAGGAGAGGAAGGGCTGTTGGGGCCAATGTTGATGCTGCACTACACAGCCAGTCTCCGGCGCAGGAAGCCCTAACTCCCTGATAACCGCACCCAGTGCTGCTGGCGTGCCCTTGGAGTGAGACTGAAGCATGAGCCTGGCCATGCACATGGGCTCCTCACTGCTCCACTGTCACTTTCTTCCTCTGCAAGGCACTTGATGGCAACGCTAAGGACAGAGTGAGGATCGGAACAGAGTAGGCTCAGAGCCCTGGCCTAGCACCGACTTTACACAGACATATCATCGTGCATATTTAAGGCTTTGGGATCCAAAGGGCCTAAATATGGGCTAAAGAATACTGACAAAATTCTCCCAATTCAGATGTTTGTCCAGCTCATAGACCTCTTGTTCGTTCTGTTCTCAATATATCAGTTCCAGCACTGAACTCTTAAGGGATGGAACCCACTCAAAAGGCCATCTCTGACAAGACTGACCAGAGAACAGTGTGCTGAGGACCCATCAGGTCAGGGAGGAGGGGAAATGTGAAAGATGAAAGACACTCAGCCTGTTTATGTCACTGGCACCATGGCGTGGCTTCTGAATTATGGAGCAATGCTTAGACATTGTCATCATGGGGGCGGGGGGCGGGGGAGCTACTCTTGCAAAATAAGTCTTCCTTACAGAAAGTGAATGGTATTTTATTAACCCGCAGTGCCACCTGGTGCCTACAGGGAGAATTTTGGTACTCATTTTCCAAGCCACAGACATGCACCATTCAGAGAACTAGATTAAAAGCATTCAAAATTACTGTGAGTTGCTTTCTATTTAAAAGCATAAGTAATGTACTCCATTTACACCTGCTGCACTATTTGAAATACTACTTAGCTTAAATGATGCTTGGCTTAAATGATGACCTGGCTTATAAGGTCCAGCTCCAAACACATACCTTCCTCTTCTTACAATTTATTCCACATTAGCTTCCTCCTGAAGACCCTCCATACAGTAAGACTTGCCCCCTAAGTCAAACAGGGTGAGGCAGGTCTGTCTGATTTCAATGCTCACACTCTTCCTATGTGGAAAGGCGGTAGGGGGCAGACACGAACAGTGCAGTAGCAGGAGCTGCTTCCACAGAGCGTAAGATCCGTGGGGCCTCACAGTGAGGCAAGAGGCTCAAGGGCACTGTGCTGCTTCAGAAAGTAAAATGGTACTGTTGCCTGAAAGGCAAGCCTGTGAGTGGGTACAACCACAGCTCTGGGTATTAGAGATATGCAGGTTATCAGCTGGGGACATTCTATGGGAACAACCTGGGGAGATTTTGTTTCTTTGGTGCCTCTTGTCCGCTAGCACCGCTGAGGACGCTTGGAGTTCTCACTGCTGATGAGAGGCATACTGAGACATGGAATTGCATGCGATCTTGCACATCTGCTCATTTAACATAATTTCAGTCCGTGTCTTCTATATGTCAGAGGAGGCGTTTGAGACACAACTGTGAATATGCTTTATCTTTGCCCTCAAGAATCTTATGTAGTCTAATGCTGTTGCCAAAACCTTACACTTTCAGGTTCCTATTTGTTATTGCAGGTAGACAACAGGTACCAATAATGTGGCTTGGGAAATGGCATTCTCTTTAAATGCCTCAATATTCTGGTTTTCTCTTCATTTTATTATGACTAGTGCTGTACTTCCATCAGAATATAATGAGAATTTAAGAACATTATAAAATACACAGAAGAACAAACACACAATCAT
>LR749514.1:1846523-1881324 GCA_902729485.2 Mus minutoides
ATATATATATATATATATATATATATATATATATATATATATATATATATATATATATGGTATATGGTATATATATGGCAGACATAACCGCTGTGGTCCTTCCTGGCCCGGCCACATAGGGCTTCCCTGTAACGTGCCTAGTGGGAAAACTAGGGCAAGACACATTCCTTTCAACCAAGGAGACACGACACAATGTGAAGGAAGCCTTCACTACTCAAAACCCCTAATTTCAGCACTTTTAAATACAGCCTAGGTCAGTGATACTTTTGGGCCAGAAATAACCTAATACAAGAAATTGAAGACTTATTGAGTCAAAGGATCTGGTACTCCAGCAAAAGCACATTCTTTTTCTAGAGAAGCTGTCATAGGAAGAAGTTAGATGTGAGATAACACATGGCGCTGGAGCAGAAATAGATGGAGAGAGGTCTAAAGAGACATAGCACTTGTCTCCTGGTGACTCGGAACTGTTTTGATATTCTTTCTCTAGTTGTGGCCAGGGTGTAGAAAAAAACCACTAGGAAAGACTAACGTCTGGCCCAGGAGTGCTTAAGAACAAAGTCAGAGTCTGCTTATGGAAATGGATGTATGTAGTACCTTCAGATGCATCTGAGCCAGAGACCAGTCTGGGAAAACTAAAGACTAGACAGGACTAAGACCCTGGGGCTTAGTGAGGCAGATTGTAGCAGGCAGTGTTTTGTGAGGAAGCTTGTACAAAAGGGAGGCAGGCAGCATGAGGGGAAGAACTGTTCAGGCAGTGAAGCTGGATGCCTTTCTGGTAGAACTGCATGCACATCAGCACATAGAGTAATAGTAGGCTTCCCTGCTAGTGAGAATGTAATAAATGTCAGGTCTTTTCCTATTGTAACTGCTTGTGTCCTTTTGGTGGCAGGCCTTGAGTTTCCCTTAAGAAGTAACTAATGTCACAAAGGCCCCTCAAGCTGTTACACACATACACACCAAGAAAGTCAGCTTGTGTGGAGTGATATAAGAGTAGCAATAGTGTTCACATCAGTCATTGGTGATTGTCCTTGGGAGACACACAGGTACCCCACTGGGTAGTCCACACTCTCCAATGATCCTACCTCTGCCACCACCTTCTGGACTTTCTCGAGAGATGGCTCGCTGAGAAATACCTTTCCTAAGAGGACTCCATGACCTGTCATAAGCTCTAGAAATTTCCATTTAATATTTAATTTTCTCCTGGGTTTGCTGCTTGTTGGATTTCCTCATCCTGCACGTCTCTTCTTCTTAGTAGAGTGACTTTATGTACTTTTAACTCTCCTCTACTCTCAGGTCACTGAAACTTTGCTCTCTACCATGTCAGGTAAGTTCATCTCCGTATGTCCCCAACACACAAACACATACTCATTTTCTCTCACTCACACTTTAAGAAATGTAGACAGAGATGCCAGGAATGTGTCTGTTGCCCTTCTGACATAGGGTCTGATGCCATCTTCGGGGCCATGGGGAGGGCAGAGAAGTGGACATGGCATTCACGTACTCGGATGCTGGCCTGGCTCCTATTTTTATCGTGGTGTGGCTCTGGGCATCTAAGCAGGGATCTGGTCCAGCTTCTTCTCATTCCTTTACTCTCTACATCAGGGCTCCAAAATAATTTTACCCCTTACCTTGGCTGGGTCTTCCTGCCCCAAGCCTTCTACCATCAATGGGGCACAGTGCATCTCTCCTTCCCTCCAACCCAGACTAGTTCTGAGTACTTTTCCTGTTTCCTAAATCCATTTCTGATGCATACAGGGAACTGTAAAATTTCTTCTGTTTTCAGACACAAGACGTTTGCATGAGCTGGATTCATTTGTTCCCTGGCTTAGACTGCTATCCTCACTCCCCTTTCCTCCCAAATAAGGAGTTCTCCTTGTTACATAATTGGATATTCCCAGCACAGAAGCTGACATGAGGTCAGCCACGCATGCGTGCAACACTTGCCTTTGACTTAACCATGCCTTTTTTGGGCATCTAACTTCTCTTGAGCTTCCCCCCACCCCCTCTCCACACCATCAACAATCAAGGGAGATTTATAAGCCTGGCACAGCCCAGAACTCCTCCAACCTTGGCTCAGAAGGAGGGGTCATGAGGTTGAATTTACTCTGTCTCCCCCTGTCCTGCCTTTGCAGCTAGAGAGAGTGTGCTTACAATCTGGCAGGCGTCCCTGGAGTCCAGGCAGTTCTGTATACAGGTCTTTTAAGGGAGCAGGGAGTGGAGGAAGCAGGAAGCAGCAGAAGTTAGCATGTCTGCATGGGGATAATGATGCCAGACGGTGGGAAGGGAGGACATTTTAAGGGGCACAGCACCTACATCTAGGTGGCTCTCCCCTCCTGGACTACACGGTGCTCAGGAAAAGTAAAGCAGCAACAGCAGCCATCTGTGGCAGGTGATGGCCACCATGTATCTTAAAGCACAGAGAAGGCAGGAGCCCAAGCGCCCTTCAAAAGAATATGCCTCCGGTATTTAAGGTTTCAGACAGAAATGTGGGTGACAGTCATGGGGATACTAGAACCTTATATGTCATCCCTTTTAGTGGGGTCAGGGTGGGTGTGTTGGGTGTGTGTGCCCTGCAGCTTCAGGAGAGGTCAAATTCCCAGCTTTTTTGCTTACCACACAAACACCTTTTTAAAAATAATGACTACGGTTTCCCTAGGGGGCAGTTAGGGAGGCTAGCGTCCGAGGTCAGAGGTCAGAGGTGCTCTCCTCACTCCGAGTAGATATGGGCATGCAGTTTGGAGACTGTAGACTACCTGATCATCTTAGGAGCATTAGGGGATGTTTGCCGCTCAGAGCAGTGATTTTCAGGTTTTCCCTTGAAGCCATGGAGCAAAGGTCAAACCCTGACAGAGAATCACTACAGATAACACGTGGAAAAGCACGGGTGGTTTTACCTTCTGCATGTGTTATTTATGAACTTTATGGTTTGACTTAATAACCCCAATTCCTTATAAACCATAGATTCCCCCAGGTTAGAAGTGGGGATCATAATACCTCTTTCACAGAGCTCTTTAAATGGATTAAATTATGAAATGCACTCAAGGTGTCACATATAATGTCTGTGTGAATTATCTCTCAATAGACATTTGCTGCATAGTGAATACATATAAGCCAATAAGATTATCCATTGAAATACTAACTTCTGAAGTGAGCCCTGTTTTCTTCTTGTGACTACACATATGGCGACTTGTTGATGGAAGACTGTGGGCCATAGGAGTCAAATCCTTGAAGCCTTTGGATGGATGAAATTGTCCATTCTGGAAAGACCAGGACTTCCCCACTCTTCTTCCTCCTATTAACAAAAGTACCTAGAACATTATAAAGCTAGAATGCATTCTGAAGAGCCAAATAAAAAACACTATAAAAAGATGGGGATCACTTATGAGGAAAGAGAGTTCTTGAGCAGAGAAGGAGGTGGTCCTCCTTTAAGGTCAGCCTATGGATGGGTGGGGTGGGGTACCAACCACCACAGTTCTAAACCTGGCACTAACAGACAGGAAAATGGCCAAGGACAAAGAGGAGAGATGTAAAGGAAGCTACCCAAAGAACAATGACGACAGCAAAGCCTGGCACACTGCAGGAGCAGTAGTACTGACCACAGTCACAGATTTTTCCAAGGTAGCCACAGTATTTTGTTCAGGCCACTTACAGTCATCAAACACATGGCAATGTTCCTGCTTTTCCAAATGTTGTCTCCACCATAAAACAAAACAGAAGCCAACAACCAAGTCCCGGAGAATGAAAGGTGAAGAGGTGGGGAGTCAGGGACTCGGAGGGGCGTCCGCTCTGGGTCCATTACAGCTAGAGTCTCTTATGGGCTTTGCTGCTCTGCATTCACCAGATAGCTTCTACCTGGCTAACAGGGCTAACATAAGTGTCCAGGAGGAGGGCCGGAAAGAGAAGGTACAGAGCTTGACTCCCAATCTCTTCTCATCAGGAACGGGTTCCAGAAGCCCCCGCTATCCAATAAACCTAGACAACATGACTGAAACTGAGTACTGTATGTGTTTCTGTGTCTTGGGCCAGGGCACAGGCACCCTGCTTCTGAGTTAGGTCTGGAACTTTCCGGGTTGCTGTTTTCACAATAGAACCCACTGGTATAATCAGCTTCAAGGCCTCATGGAGCCTGCATTGTTTGGAAACTCAACTCTGTGTTGGTCAGTCCCACAAGGGATGACTGCAGGTGGCGACAGCAGAAGCCTGTGAGATGGAGATCTTAAACCCACAGAGGGGAACTAATGTAGAGCCATCAGAAACATAAGACATTTTTTCATCATTTCCTAGTCTGAAGAACAAATATCATTTTTTGGATACTTTGTAGTATACATAAAGAAAAAAAAATAGCATGATTAATCCCATTTCCCCGATGAGAAAACCAAGCTCAGAGTATAAACCATGGGTAGTAACCTGTGGTAGTGCAGACGAGGCTTCGGAACAGTGGGGCTGAAGGCTGGCTCCACTGCCCAAGGTGGCGCCTGAGTTTCTGGGCTCACCTTCATTACATTTTAAACTTTAAAACAGTAGGTCCATGTCTTTTTTGTACATTACTGACCAGCCTTTAGTAATATTTTAAAAATGACTGAAGATAGAAGACTGAAATGAATCCCCAGTTGGACAGTAAGACAATATTTTAAAGTAGAGTTGAATGAATGCTATAAGATTGCTTAGACAAATTTCTACCAGCAAGGCAAGAGAAAGCTCAGGTCAGCACAATCATGACTTTTTTGATCCCATTTACCGCAGCTGAGGCACTGCAATTGGCTTGAATCCTGAAATGAGGCTCGCCTTTTCTGCCTATCCCTGGGGCTGTGACTCTTGTGGATCAAACTTCCCTGTGAGATACCAGTTCTTCAGTGGTCTTCCTGGATCTAGAATCCAGTGTCTGGATTGGCCCAAGTCCTTTAATATTCTGGGCTATTGATACTGCAACTTCTTCCAACTTCTAAATTACGAATCTCAATCTTTGTTCCAATCTCCCCTAACGCTTCTATGCTGTGTTGCTCCTATTGAATAGCTTCTTGAGTTCGTAAGCCAACTCACCATATACATGGTGTGAGGAGTGGGGTCCCCAGTGCTCCCTTACTACTAAATGTCATTTAGCCTTGCACTACCAGACTTCAGATTTCATTCCTGAGGATCTTTGCACTCTTGAAAGCATTAAGATCAATAAAGGGAAGTTCAATAAAGAGTGAAGAGAAATCACAGCCCAATTAGCAACACTCACAGACAACAGAGTAGAACACAGCAGGACTAGAGTTATAACTGCAAAAAATATCAAGAAGGAAAATGTTTATTCAGCCAAATATTTTAAGAGGCTGTAACAGGCCCGGAACCATTGTAGGTCCTCGTGGCCCTTAAGCTAACAGTGAAGGAGCAATTTCTCAATCTTAGCACTAGAGGCATTGTGGGAAGAATATGTCATCACTGTGTGTGCAGAGGGGTGTGTGTGGGAGTACAACAGGGGATGTTCTGTGTAACACAGAAGGCAAGAAGTATCCATGATCTCTACCCACCAGATACTTTCCAAGGGGCATTTCCATCCTCCTTCCCTGTTGTGACAACCCAAACCTCCTCCTGTGTTGCTAAATGTCTCCTGAGAACAAAAGAATCTCTTGTGCATCTTGACATTAGGGAACCTGGATAACCTCTATAATATAATAAGTACCCTGTTAACACAGAGTGGAGAAGAGGGCTCCTTAATTCAGGGGAAAGCTAGAGAAGATGGTATAAAAAAGTGACTGAAATCTGGTCTTCAGGATCCAGAAAAATGTTTATTACTATGTCTAGCATAAGAGAATGGGGAAGATCATAAGGATGGATAAGAAATCAGCCATAGAAGCTTCCATCTATTCATAAATTTTTCAGACTATCTCTAAGATAAAGCTAAGCTGCAAGTCCAAGTTTCTCTCTGAGCTTTACCATTCTGTAAGCACTATGCATGATCAAAAGAAATGCCCACTGCACAGAAATGAAAGAAGGACACAGGGCTTGGGGATATAAAAATGGGAAACTGATCCCAGAGCATGGTACCATATTATTATGATGAGACTATCTCTATATTCTAAGATACTGAAACTCTTGCTGGTCCTTGAAGTTGAGTTAATAATAATATACTCTGAGGTCACATAAGACTTAAAACTATATGTTCTCTACCTGTTAAGCTTGAATTTAAGTGAACAATGTACAACCAACCTTACTTGCCTTGACTTTCCCATGTAATTGAGGTTTACAACCTGAGATAATGCATAGCTTTAATCTTATGTATTCTTTCATGCCCTGACCCACAAGTAACTCATGTGTGTATGTGTATTATGGTAATAAATGCTGAGAACAGAAAGTAGGTTGAAAGCAACCTTACAAAACAAAGATCCACTATAAGCACTGGTAGCAGCCTATGTGTGCTCCTGGATAACTTGTTAGTGTGTTATTTGGGGTCAGTTGGAGTAAGTTACTTAATCCCTGTAAAATCCTTAACCTGTTAAAGGTTTCTATAAAGCATTGTTCCTTCCCCAAATGATGCTTTCTGTGCTGCCCAGCAAAGTCTGAGCAGAAGTCTTTTGTTATGGACACACACAGGACACAGCATTGAGATAAGCATAGGTATCCATATTCATACTCATACAATAGACAGATTCATAGGCCAGGAACCATAAGCTATAGAAAGACAGAACGCATGAGGCAGAATTGGGCTCACTTGTGATCAGATGACCCCAAGGGAAAGTGCTTTGATTTCTTTCCTTAATGTCACACCAATGCATAGTGGCGATCACCGGTGTTTTGAAGTTGACACATTTTGGTGCCTCGCATGAGGACTCTCTAAACTGATGTACTAGGGTAAGCAGACTAAGTTAAAGTACTCTAGGAACAGAGGCAGTATTCAGTGTGCTATCTGTGTCAGAAACCTTAGAGGGTTATATACACTCAAACTTTAGACAAGGTGGTTGGTTACAAGAAGGCTTCTGATAGGGACTTCTTCCCCACATTCCTAGAATGCTGAGGTTGCAGGCTCTTGAAATGCTAATTAAACCTTCCTAGTACAGAAACAATTTCTAATGTGACAGAGAGCTCAGCAATCTTACCTCTGAACTAGAGTGCCAAAAATAATGTGGAGGAACTTCTGCATGCTCTCGGTGCACAGCCACTTCCACTGCTCCGTCAACAGCAGCAGGATCAGATCCAAGGCCGTGTCGGCTAATTCTGTCTCTGTTCCTGGGGACAAAGCATCATTGGTAACTCGGGAAGAGACCTCTTCTCTCTCAGAGTTTTGGTGGCAGCCAGGTCTTCTCTAGCTTCTTGTCATTATCCTAGAGTTTTGAGATCCCTTCGCACAATATAAATCAAAACATGCTTGTATCTCTCAGTGAGGGGCTCTGTAGGCTTTTACAACATTTTTGTTTCTGATGTTATGTCATGACAGGTTTTTAAAATCGTATTAACAAGTCTTGTATGTAATTATTTTACCTATCTGGCTTTGGTTTCCCTTGTAGTTCTCCAGGCTGCTGACTCCATTCTACTCCAAACAGGGGCTCCCAACTGCTGACTAACTGGACCTGGCAAGTCACTGTGCCTTCCACTCGCCCCCACAGCGGATAATGGAAAGGAATGGGCTGATTAAGGGAAAGAACCGAGATTCATTCTCCTACAGACCCACCTCGATTACACAGAGCTGTGAGGTGGGGCACAGGAGGCTGGAGTCTGACTTTGAGATAACATGTGGTTCTGGGAAGAGTACCACACCTCTGGTAAAATGCCATGACATTTACCAATTTCTTTTCCATTTGGAAGACCTGAGGGACCACAGATGAGCTCATGTTTACACTGGGCTGAAGTATCTTGAACATCTATTCACTGGGAAGAAGTGTCTGCTCTCTAAATCTGTGCTGGGATTTCCACCTCATGTCAGTGTCCCAGGGGTATGCTGATGTTCCACAATGATTAGGGCAATCTGGCATTTCTGCTGTGATTAATGTTATCATTATCAACATCAATGCTCTGCTAGTCTAGGCTCAATGGAGATTCTCTGGACCAGCTTTCCTCTTCCAAGGGTGTTTTGGAACACAAATCACTTTGGGGTCTGAGCAGATCTGTTAACACTGAGTGTCACTTCTAGATTCTGCTCAGTACATATTTTCTTTTTCTATGCTGTATGTATGTATGTATGTATGTATGTGAAGAGATGCTTCTTCCAGTGAATAGATGTTCGAGCCCAGAATAAACATGAGCTCATCTGTGGCCCCTCAAGTCTTCCAAATGGGAAAGAAATTGGTGAGTGCCATGTGTGGAAAACATGAGCTGCTTTCTAGTTCTTTGCTCAAAGGTGGACTATTCCTCGCTCAGCAAACGGCCTCCTCAGTGCCACTAGTTCCTCAGGATTAGCATCTATGTGAAGCTGCCACCCTGTGGTGACATGTAGTCACTGCAGTAGAAGTAAAGCAAATGGAATCACAAGGTCCTTTTGAAGAAAATGATGAATTCCACAACACAAAGACATTCGTAATCAAGACTGAATCTCACAAACATGCCCACAGGCGATCTGACTTAGGCCACTCCTCAATCAGCTTAGGTTTTCCTCTAGGATGACTCTAGGCTGTGTCCTGTTGACAATGACAGCTAACTAGAAGCCCCACTGTGTCACATACTTAAACTGAGGTTCCTATAGCAGAGGCCAGGTGATTTGTTTTTGAGCATCCGAGAGTAAATATGAAATTAGTTTTTCTTCTTTATCCCACAATATCTTTCCTCAAGATGCTGTCATCATTTAGTCTAAGTAGGTCTTTGTTTTGGTTAATCAATGAAACTTTCTTCTTTTAATGTCCTATGTCACTAAATATATTAGAAGCTAATATATTTCCTCTGTAGGAAACACCTGACCTTCTCCCTGAAAGACAATGCCTGGCAGTGGGACTCAGACCCTTCATCTTTTCTGCCTGTGTGTCCTGGAACTGGAAAGCTTCATCTGCAATGGCAAGAAGTAAAGCAGGGGCAGATGTGGGAGAAGATGAATCCATGTGATGCTGCTGTGTTTGAGCTGTTCTGTGGTCTATCCATGTAGAGATGTATGCATGCAGTTTGGTAGTTCGGCATCACTGGTACACATGCACAGGCAGAAGCTGACAGCCCAGACGTGATCATTTGGAGAGTACAGAGTAAGAACACAAGCCAAACCACACCTCAAGAATGATGTTAAAGAACCCCAGGAGGGACTGAGAGAGACAGAAACAAAGAGAGGGGATGGAGGGGGGGGAGAGAAAGAGAAAAGTAGGGAGGGAGAAAGAAACATCAGGAAAGTGGTACCACAGATACTGATGGAGTTGTCTAGAAAAAGAGTAGCCCCATGCCCAAAATAACACACCGATATTATGCATACAGATCTTTCCCTGCTGCTAGACTGGATCAAAACCCCATCTCCATCTCTGGACCACCTCCAGCTCTGGAGTACTTTAGCACATGGATGTCTCTGCTGAGCACAAGAGAAGTCAGCACTGCACAGTCCACCTAGCCTGAGTCTCAGTGGACACTTCCCTGGCTCTCTGCTGTGGAAGCAAAGGTATTGTCACTCACCGGGGCCACTCTTGTTGAGCTCTTGGGCGACCACAGCTTTGTCCAGCAAACCACTATCCACAAAATCTTTGGGGACTTGCTGGGGATCTTTATCCGGGACCTCTGCTGGCTGCATTCTCAGTAACTTTGTCTGCTTTTCAATGAAAGACTCCATCCCAGACATGGACAGGACTTCTGACTCCTGAAGAAACAGCAAGTAGCAAAGATCACCAAGGATGCAGAAGTCAGAATAAAGGTAGCATCTGGGTTTCCCAATTCTCACTTGAAAAAGTCCCATGTGCAGAGTCCACTAGCCCTTGGCCACCTCAGGAAAGCTTCCACTCCTTACCCAGGCTGCAAGTAAACCGAGCTTGCTCTGGGATAATCACTTTTGTACGTGGATGGATCACCTGTTCTCATCTAGAAACTGCTTTCCCTTATCATCCTGCTACTATTATCTCAAACCCAATCCCTTAAGAAGGCAACTTGCCAACCCAGACCTGACAGAATTCTAAAGCACTCAGAGGGAACAATTTTAGCATAAAATTTTAAGAATCAGATATCAGCTAAGTTCTTGAGCAGGGCACTCAATTCTTCTTTGACTTTAGAGAAGCCTTCTGCATACTATATCTCAGGATTAAACCTCAGACTGAGACTCTAGCTGTTCTCTGGGTTGGGGCTCTTACCGAATTGCCTTCCTGGAGGTAGTACAGAATCTTGTCCTGTGCCTCGGCTATATTCAGTGCAGGGGCAATTTTACTGGCTGAAAACCTCAGTCTGGACCTGACACAAAAACAGAGGCAGAACAGAATGCAGTTGATGATCTTGCTCTCTAAAATGAGAGGCTGGCAAGTAATGACAGCATATTGAAACAGCAACAGCCATGCTTACCCTAGAGTACCTGTGGCGCTTAGTGTGTTCAGAACTATCTAGGAGATGAAATCTCCCAAACAATATATACTTGACAATTCTTCAAAGACAGTGTCATAGTTTACTGTGTCTATAGGGTACTTATGAAAGGACTTTTGTCAAGTAAAATAGTGGTTAGCCTGCAATGGCGCTCTCTTCTCTCTCTCTCTCTCTCTCTCTCTCTCTCTCTCTCTCTCTCTTCAATGGGCCACATTTACACAGAATTTTCAGGCAGGGTGCATGTGCCATCCTTGCCTTCCGCATGCTGGTATGGATGGTTCCAGGAGCCAGCTGGGCTGGGAATACGGCAGAGAGCAGCAACAGTCAAACGGTTACTAAAATACACCCTGCAGGTTTCCATCCTCACCCTTTCCTGTTTAGTGCTTGGATAAGTACTCTCTGAGCCAAAAGTTCCAGAAATGATGGCAAACAAATAAATCACAAGCCTTGATTCTTAGTAGGAAAGAAACATCTCAATTTCTACAGAAAGAAGAGTATCAGCCTCTGCAGTTTTCCCTCCTAGTCAAACATTCCCAGTGATCTGGGCCCAGGGTTTCGTGGGTGGGAGCAAATGCTCAGCAGGGCTGTTTCCCCGGCAGCTTAGAGTCCCTAGGCAGAGCACTGTGGAACCCAGCCTCTGGCTCTGCTAGAACCTGGTGGGCAGCACGCCTCCTCTCTTCTAGTGCTTGAGAATGGAAGCAGCTCTGGCTGAGGGCTGGAGATGAAGCGAGGACAGGAGCCCTGGGCCACTGAAGGGCGTCTCACTTGCTAGCCTTCTTGCCTTCTGTCTGGGGCTTGCTTTCACTTTCTGCTTCACTCAGCTCCTCTGTGGGACTCTGGGGTTCAGAGCGAGGAAATGCTGTCTTCAAGGTGTCCACGATAGCACTCATCATCATCTGCAGGGTTGGAGGTACAGGATGAGTATGGTTCTGCACGTCCCTTATAGGCAGTGCTAGAGAGCAGGACAGTCATCTCTCATCTCTCTGGGCTTTAGCACAGGGTGAAAAGAGTTTGCTAGCCAGAGCCTTTGCCTTTGAGAAAATCAGATACCAGCCAATGACATCAATACTTTGTTTCTCTGTCTAAAGCAATCTTTTCTACAGAGTAAGACAAACAGTACCAAGGAACAAGAAGCCACAGGGAAAAGAAAGAAAAAGAAAAACTCAAGAGAGTGCTTCAGGCTAAAGAATACTTTTAATTAGTTTCTTTCCTTTTTACATAAAAATGGGGTTCCTAGTTTCCAAATTGATGATAATAACAGTAAAGTGTGAATTAGCAGAAATAAAGAAGGTATGTAAGGGAAGAAAAATGGAGTCGATAAAAGGAAAAAAGAAAATACAGTTTTGCAGCTTAAATAATATAAACATATTGCAAGGATTGTGGGTAACAAGTTGGGTTTGTAGTCAAATCAAGGGCTGGAAAGATGGCTTAATGGTTCAGAGTGCTGACTGCTCTTCCAGAAGTCCTGAGTTTGATTCCCAGCAACCACATGGTGGCTCACAACCATCTGTAAGAGGATCTGATGCCCACTTCTGGTGTGTCTGAAGACAGCTACGGTGTACTTATATACATAAAAAAAAATAAATCTTTAAAAAAAGAGAAAGAAATATAGTCAAATCAAACAATTCTCTTCTTTAGGTACAGAAAAAATAAAAGTCCCTCAGGCCTGTGGTTAAGCTATCTGGAATTGCTATAAAGAAAAAAAAATATCTGTAAGAAACAAGAATTACCTATATTTTTCAGCATGTGAAAGTGGCACTCATATATTAGCTATAAAGGGAAATGTACAAAACCAAAAAGACTCAAGGTGATGGAGGTGAGTATACGTTAACGAAGGCTGCTGGTTCCGAGTAGCACCAGGCCTGCTGTAACTCATTCCTGTAGTAATCCCTCACAGGAGCACAGCTAGTACAGCCAAGACACACTGGACAACCAGCAAGTCCACAGGGAACACTAGGAGAACAAACCAGGAAGGGAACACAAGACAGGATGGCATGTCTGTAATGCAGCTTAGAAAATAGAATTTGCAGGCTGGGGAGAAGATCATGATTCCTAGCACCTACGTAAAAGCTGGGTGTGGTAATACATATCTGCAGCTCTGTACACACATCTGTAACTCTATGATATACATCTGTAACTCTGTGAAATACATCTATAACTCCCATGCTCCTGGCGTCAGGGCAGATCTCAGGGGCTTCCTGGACAGCCAGTCTAGCCAATATCAGAGAACTTCAGGTTTAGTGAGAAACCTTGTCTCAAAAACCAGGAGCAATGGAGGAAGACATCCTATGTTCTCCACACATGTACATGTGAATGCATAGTTGCATAGGCACACATATGTAAGACAACTTTGTTCTCAGCCTTATGGTCTGTAGTTGATGTGAGGGCCTTCTCCTGTGCCTTCCATGTTGGCCTTCCTGGAAATTAGTACAGTGCCTTGTTCAAAATAGTCAGTCTTCCTGAATGCGAGGCAGCTGCCTGAGGTCCAAGCTTGTGAGGCTGAGGACAATGATGAGTTTGAGACCAGCTGGGACTATGGGTAGTTCCAGGCCAGATTGGGCTCTAATGAGAGCTGTCTCAAAAGGCCAAAAGCAAAGAACCAGGCAGCCACAAAGGAAGGTTCTCATAAGGAAACCAGGAAGGTGCCAATGGGTACATCCGCTCAGAACTCTGGGGCTTTTGTCTTGCTGATCTCTTTCTAGTTTGGGTTCTTCCTCATGAAGGATGTCCCCTAATACCTATCATATGGAATTCCACCTTATTTTTTTTTCTCCCAGCCAAGACGAGGAGTCCCACTTCTAGCCTTATATGCTTCCATTAGAACAATATCATATGTATATGTGTATATGTATATGTGTGTATCTATCCCTATCCCTATCCCTATCTCTATCTCTATCTCTATCTCTATCCCTACCCCTACCCCTATCTCTATCTCTATCTCTATCTATATCTCTATCTCTATCTCTATCCCTACCCCTATCTCTATCTCTATTCCTACCCCTATCTCTATCTCTATCTCTATCTCTATCTCTATCTCTATCTCTATCCCTACCCCTACCCCTATCTCTACCCCTACCCCTACCCCTACCCCTACCCCTACCTCTATCTCTATCTCTATCTCTATCTCTATCTCTATCTCTATCTCTATCTCTATCTCTATCTCTATCTCTATCTCTATCATGTGGTCATTGTCTTCTAACAGCTGCTCGCTGTGATTCAGCAAGGTGATGATCCAGCCAATATTTAGCAACAGGTCTTGAAAAATTTTTGTCCACGTTCTATTGACTCTTTCTCTGAGGCCCTTCTGATCTCCTCAGCACAGTCTCCACTCTAATGCACACCTCCCACTTGCAGACAGGGACAAAGCTGAGCACAGTGGCTCTGCTGTTACCTTGTCTATCCTAGAGGACATGCATGGTTTCTTGACAAAGGCAATCTGAGCATCTGTGTTCAGGGCAAGGAACTCCTGCACCTCCTTACTGTTGGCAACCTCAGGAATGGCGCAGAGTTGCTGCAAAAGAAAAACACTTCAGAAGAGATCCCAGGTCCTGGATCGCAGAGCCTTGGGCTGGATGTGTGGGTTGAGGATGTGAGCAAAGCCAGAAAAGATGCTGACCTTCAGGAATGACTCCAGGAGGCTCTTCCTGGCTTCTACTCTGTCACTATCCATGTTTCCAAATGGAAGATCTGGAAAGAGCTTTTTTGGACCCTTCACATCTACAAAGCAAAACAAAACAAAAACAGCAAATTCATCCACTTAGCATGCACACAGAGACATCTCGTGGAAAACAAACAGAATCATTGGATATATTTCACTAGGTTTTGGCTTTGGGTTTTTGTTAACTTCAGGACTTCCAACTGTCCTCAGTGTTGTGATGCAATAATCTACTCTCCTCAACCTGAAGAGAAGACACAGTGCAGCAGTTACTGACATCAGGCCTCTTAAGCCCAGAGGCCCAGAGTTAAGTCTGGACTCCAATTCCTGCTATAAGAATTACCTTAGGCAAGCTGCACGATCTGTAACTGCTGCTTTTCTATAAGGAATGACAATGTTTACCCTCCAGGCTGTTAGAGGATTACATGTGCTAATGCATGGAAAGTGTGGAGAAGAGAATCAGGCACAGTTTTGACGCTTGTCCCAATATTAGCTATGTAATTAAGTAAAAAACATAACTTACATTCAACTTACCATTTATTTACATTATCATTAGCATCTAAAAATAACTAAAACAACATAGCCAGTGCCCAGCTTACTTGTGCTTAAATTTTATTACATTTTAAACTCTTCATTCTGTGCTGGATGTGTCAAACAGCACCCAAAAGGCTTGGTTTTGAAGATAAGGACTTCTTCACCTACAAAAGTGACCAATGCTAAATTACAGCAGAGAACTCATCAGGAAAAAAAAAAAACCCCACTTTGCTATGACAACTAGCCACTAACAATCCAAACTCCATGGTTACTTAAGATGGATAATCCATAGACCTGGAAACACCAATTGAGTTATTCTATGGGCACAGGAAGAAAGGTGTCTACTTCTTTTTAAGTGTAAACTATGTGGGGACACTAGAGCAACACATGTCAGAAGGGAATCTATCACAGCTGTCCAACTCTAGACCCAAGGCTTCTCAAGAAAACTTGGGGATAAGACACTGTCAGTGCTGCCTTCTCCTCCCCACAAACCCACAGGCCACCAAGCATGCAGATTAGAGCAGCTAGAGGTGATATGCAAGCTGGCATTGGGAGCCTGGGGAATGACTGACTTTTGATAAACTTTCGTAGATCTGGTTTCTCCTCCAGGCAGGTCTGCAGATTCAAGAACTCCCGGTAGCGGCGGTTCACAGTGTGATAGGCCAGCTGCTGTAGGCCACTGCTGTTCTCGACATTAAGGACAGTCTCGTACTGTGGAAAGGAACAGAGTTATTGATAGAACCAGTGAGGTTTAGGGAATCTATTCTGGGGTTAATGAGTTATTCAATGGTGATAGTACCGTGTGGAAAAGGGGAAAAAAACGTCATGTATGCTGCAGAACCCACTGCGTCTGATGGTCCTCCTTAGTTGTACCTGACAATCCAAGCTCCATGGCTGAATGAGCTGTGCCTCCTGCTACCCCTTGCTCAGTCAGAAAGACTTTCTACTGTTTCTTAGGATTGCTTCTAACCAGAAGCTCCCACCCCCAGAGAAGCTACATAGCATTTTTAAATCCTAAAGACATTATAGAGCAGAAGATATTATACCTATAAAAGTGACCACTGCTAAATTACAGGAGAGACCTCACCAGGAGAAAATCACTTTGCTATGACAACTAGCCACTAACAATCTATACTAGTTTTGGGAAGAAAAATCCCAAACAGCAGATAAGCATAAATCATGACTTTGCCTAGAATAGTTTTCATTTTCTTTTTCTTTTTCTTTTTCTGTTTCTTTTCCTTTTCCTTTCCTTTCTTTTTCCTTTCCCTTCCCCCCACCCCCTCTTTCTCTTTCTTTTTATTGTTGTTGCTTTGGGGAAATTAATCTTTTTAATTGTTATTCTGGAAATGGAATTGAAATTCTTTGTATTAAGCATATATTAGCTGTATCATTAGACATCTCATGATGACTGGACATGTTCTGTGAGGTCAGTCTGCTGCCTCATGTGCATAAAGGGCCAGTGTGGGAGAGATGACCCACACTGCACTCCCAGGAAAGTAAGCAGCTTGAAGAGAATGGAAGCTCTGGCCACACAGGGCAAGACCTTCTGACAGAGAAGTGTAAGATCATAGATGCATCTCTGCATGTGCTTGCTCTTAGCAGAAATTGGTTACTCTTTGGCTGAAATATTATAAAGCAACAAGTGATTTTAAAAAATCTCCTTGTTGAAAGAACTTGAGCTAGTGTTTGAACATTTCTAGAACTAGAGAGAAAGAATATTCATCAAGTGCCGAGGTTAGGAAAGATGTTTCTCCCATAAGTACCAAGAAGGAAGGAGACAGGCAGAATTCAGGACTGAGCTTTCGAGCTCGGAGCGCTTGGGAGCTGCGATGCTTTCTGTGGAATATTCTGCCCTGCTCCTTGAGTGACAACTTGATTTTACTGGTTATAAGAAAGAAAAACTGTTATCAGTTCACAAATATGTCATAAATAGAAGATGAAATAGCCAGAACCTGGCACTTGTATGTGAGCACAGGGCACAGCAGAGGGACACCTAGAGTCTAAACAACAAGCCGGCACACACTTTTCAAGCTACGCAGTCTGACTGTCACCTGTTCCTTGTGACCCCATGTCTGTGCTTTTGAAAAATGCCCGCTTTATAAAGACCATGTGAGTGAGTGTAGCTGTGCCTATGAGTGCACAAGTGCTTCTAATTACATTAGTGACTCTAATGACTTTTAAAGGGGCTGGTGTTTCTAGAACATTTCTAGAGCTGGAGAGGAAGACACAGTCCTATGAGCTGAGGTGAGCTAAGAAATCTCTCAGACAAGTAAGTACTGAGCAGAAGAGAGACAGGTAGAATTCAGGAGAGATTTCAAGCTCGAAGACTCCTTCATTTCAAATGTCATGTGACTTTTGACAGGCCAGATCCCCTTGAAGTTGCCCAGGCCACTTTCCCTTGGTTGTCTTGGATTTCGCCAGGAGGGGCAGCATGTCCAGCCTTGCACTGATCATGGTTCTTGGACTGACAGTCACAGAAATTCCAGAAGGCAGGTACAGTTCAACAGAGTGGCTCCTGCCAAGGAACTCTCTTTCTGAACTTTTTCCTAATTACTTCCTTTAAAAATGATAATATCTTATATATATATATATTTTTATTTTTGGAAGGTAGAATACTTATATTTAAGTCAGAAGGTGGCAAGTTCCTCATTCCTTGAGGCATCTATGCATAGACTTGGGAATGACTAGGCAGAGACAATATCAAGAAAATTAGAATAGCAGATCTCCCCACAGGCCAGGCAGTGGAACAATGAGTTAACTGGAAAGCTTCATTTAAGAAACAATTGTCGGGGGACAGAGTAATGGGAAGAAATGGCTTGGCAGTTAAGAGCACTTGATGCTCTTACAGAGAACCAGGGTTTGGTTCCCAGCACCCACGTGACAGCTTACAACTGTTTGTGACTCCAGATTCAGACCATCTAGAACCCTCTTCTGGCCTCTTCAAGCACCAGGGACACAATGCACTTAAATACATGCAAACGAAACATACACATACAATACAAATAAATACATTGGTTTTTCTTTTAAAAATGTAGAATCTTGGGATGCATTCTTAGACATTCTTATTCAGAATCTGTCTGTAAGAGTCAGTGTATTTACAAAGTAGCCTGTGTGATTCTGAGGTGGAAGCAGGTTTGAGAACCAATGAAAACGTTGAGCTCCGAGTATTCCAACACTGAGTTCTGGGGCAGTTTGGGTGGGTCTACCATAAGAGCCGATCCTGGCTTCCAAACCAGCTACACACCACTCACACATCTATCTAATCAACACGGGATGCTTATCTGCCCTTGCAACAATCAGTTTACCAACCCCATCCCCAGAGTGAGAAAGCACAGCCATCATCCCCTTACCTTTACAGTGTACAGTGTGTATGGGTGGAACCCAGTCCCACTGTGCTCTCGGGCACTGTCATCCCCTTACCTTTACAGTGTACAGTGTGTATGGGTGGAACCCAGTCCCACTGTGCTCTCGGGCACTGTCATCCCCTTACCTTTACAGTGTACAGTGTGTATGGGTGGAACCCAGTCCCACTGTGCTCTCGGGCAGTGATGGTGCCAGTGATTCGAAGGTTCTGGATGACAACCGGGCCATCTGGACTGCTCAGGGACTCAAAGCTGAATGTGGCTGAGCTGAGAGGACCAGGTGGAGAGGAGGAAAGAGGCACTGGGGGCACAGCAGGCTCAAGGGAGCACACGCTGCCGGCGAGATCTTTGTCTAAGCACGAAGGCCGTAGGGGACAGGGTTTTTCTGGTGCCTCCAGCAAAGCTGTAAGAGAGGTGTCCTCTCCCTGCTCTGCCTCCTTGTCTGCTGTGTCAATCTGGATCTCTGGGCAATTAAGCATGGAGACCAGCATGCCTGTCTCTGTGTCTGTTCCTGGGGCCTCCTCAGCTTCTGCTCTTTCTGTGCATTCAGATCCCTCGCCATCCTTAGGCTCCAGAGTCCCGGAGTCGTCTAGGGCACACAGAGCATCTTGAATCCTGTCTGAAAGGAAGTTGCCTGGGGTCATTAGCAGGATGGTTTCTTTGCCCAGTTCAGACAGTGGTGACTCCAGTTCTGAGTCTTCACATAAGAACAAGGGGCCTCGGATATCTGGCTGTAGAAAATGGGAAGAGTTATTTCCTACTTTTCTTTCTTCGAGCATCCCGGGCAAATCTCCCTCTACAGCTTCGTGGCCTTCTTCAATCTCTGGGGAGGGGGCTGGCTCACTGGAGGTTAAGTGTTCTGCGGCTGTGGCTGGAGAAGGTGCTTTTTCTGCTGGCAGACTCTCTACCTCAACAATCAATGGCAGAGATGTGGGCACCGAGGGCTGCTCTAGGACACTGGGTGAGGAGGGGGGTTTAGTTCCCTGTGCTGTATCATGTCTGTACTTGGAAAAGATACTCACAAGAATAAGGTGGATCCAGTCAGGATCTGATAGCTTGCTGATCAGTGGTAAGATTACGTTGCAAGTAATAAGTTCAACCACAACGTGGCGTCCAGTCCTAGTCTCCAGGTGGGGCTTGGGCACTAACTCTTTTAGTATCAAATTCACAATGCCACGTGCATAAGTGACCTCTGTGGTGGGACAGCTCATGGCAGGATGGGGAGCAGTGACCTGGCTGTAAGCAGCCCACAGCTGGGAGGGCTGAACTGGACAGCTCTGCTCCTTTGCAGTAGCCTCCTTTGCCTGAATATAGCTCTGCAGGTGACAACCACAGAGAGTTAGAACCTTCTGGGTAAGCGCATGGCTGTCCACTATGCTCATCCGCCTTCGAAGCTCCTGAACCAACCCTTTCATGGCTGCCTCCATCTCTGCCTCGAATGTCGGCTCATGGCTCACAGAACGATACCAGGATAACACGAAGTCTCGGATAATCATCTGGATGGTGCAGTTAATCTCCTGTTCCAGCTGCCTTTCTGCCTCTGGACATGGAGGACAGGTGGAGATGGTAATGAATCGTTCCAGGTGCAAGTGACCTGAAGCCCCTAGGATGGCAGTGGAGCCCAGCCATCCTCCCAGCACTACCAGCGACGCACACAGAAGGAGCAGAAGCCACGTGTTGACCAGAAGGTGGATGACCAGCAGCCAGCCCAGCAAGACCCCCACCATCATTAGCTTCTGGCTACTCCATAGATTGCTGTGGACATAACTGGACTCGGAGATATTCCCCTGGGTAGGGGGCATTGTTTGTACCTTCATGGTTGAAAAGACAGATGTTTCCACAGATGACAGTCTCCTATTTTATTTTGGTGTCAGGAGTGGGAGCATGAACTGTCCCAGAAGAGAACAAGTCCGGCTGCTACAGAGTGAACTCTGGACCTTCGATACTACTGGCACTGCAGAGCGACAGAGAAAGCTCTGCTTCTCCCGCTCGCTTCTGTCAACAGAGCCCATCAACTAGCCTCTTCGAGCCGAGATGAGGAAAACTTTGCCGGCCTTCATCATGGCCCAGGCGGAGAGTCTCTTCGCAGCCCCGCGCGGCCCATGGACACTTAGGAACTCCGAAGCAGCAGCTGGCGGATCGGGTCACACGTCGTCGGAGGACGCGTGCCCGGACTGCGCCCCTGGGAACGAACTCATTGGGGGTTCCTTCCGACCGCCGCGGCCAGCAGCCACAGCAAGCTCCGGCCGCCCAGGGGACTACACTCCGCGACTCCAAAGCGGACAGAGCCGCGGACCGGCTGGCAGCCGGCGACAGCTTCCGGGTCGCGGCCTGCGGGAGCGGGGTACGCTGGGAGAGCGGCCCGGTGGATCGGAGCCACGGACGCCCCCTGGTGGCGAGGAGCGGTGATGACGGCTGGTGCACACACCGCTCAGCTAACCTTGAGAGCCCAGGATACTCGCCCAGGCTCTTGAAAGTATTGTTTGTAATTATCTCTAGAGGTTTAGGGAAACTTCCGGTAATGAATCGTTTTAATTCCCTTGGAGACGTACTGTTGGAAGCTTGATTGGTGATGGATTTTTAACATTCTCCTTGCTTCTTTCAGAACACCCCACCTCCACCCCCCACCCCACCCCACCCCTGACCCCACCAACTCTACTCAATTCACAGTCCACCTGTTTTGTTCTCCGGAGTAGTCAAAGATAGCTATTAAGATATGGGGCAGGTTTCTAGAGAATGTATCCTATGTTTAGTCACTGGATTAAAGAGTGGGTCCTTGTAGCCCTTGAAGCTAATTGGGGGAATGAGTTTATTTGATGTAAATCAGCTTTCAGTAAAGCGAGTCTCTATAAGATATAGTGAATTGCAAAATCTTAAGTACATTCGGGAATGATTTTAGTGAATCGCAATAGTTAAAGGGATCCCGTTAAGAAGGTAGCCTTTGTGCTGAATCTTGAAGACTTTTCTGCCTGTCGGCTTCCTTTTCTTCCCTGTGCATAGGCAGGCAAGGCAGAGGAAGAGACGTAGTAGGTTTGTTTGTTTTTTTTTTTTTTTTTTTTCAAGACAGGGTTTCTCTGTGTAGTCCTGGCTGTCCTGGAACTCACTTTGTAGACCAGGCTGGCCTCGAACTCAGAAATCCGCCTGCCTTTGCCTCCCGAGTGCTGGGATTAAAGGCGTGCGCCACCACGCCCGGCCGAGACGTAGTAGGTTTTAGTTTATCCTCTAACACATTTGGTTTGGAATATGCCCTGTCTGTGTTCCGCCTTGAATACATCTGCCAGTTGTCTTCTACAAAGAGAATCAGCATCTGAAAGTGACACGGGCTGTGTGTAGAAGCCTGCACAAGTCTCCACATTGATCCTTCGGGACGCTGTCTGCAGTGTGGCTCTCTGTTCTACTTGGGCACAGATGAATGCCATCATTCTTTACCAGTCTGTCCTCTGCTGGTAGCCTTGAAGAATTTAGGCAAATTCACAAAATAAAACAAAACAACCCGACAACAAAACAAACAAACAACAAACAAAACAAACAACAAAACATAACAACAAAAAGCAAAAACAAAAACAAGACACCTCCCACCCCCTCAAAAAAAAAAAAAAAACTAAACAAAACAAAAAAACTCTGTACCACCAAGAGAGATCTTACAGCTGCCTTTTCTAACAGCTGTCTCCACTGCTGGTGTTGAGATAATAACTTCATTAGAATACAAAGGAAATCATCATCTACAAGTGGATGTGGTTGACAACTAATGGCCTCCTCAAAGGCCAACAATATAGTTTAGGATCAAAGTGTTCCTAAGCAGGCAAGGTGATCTCTGGAGTTACAAAGCACCGGTTCATGTCGCCAGGGTGAACATCCTTTCACTGTACCCTCCTCCCAACTGAAAGGAACGTGAGACCTGCAGACTACATGTCACGTCCTCCCAAACAGGAACAGTTCCCTGACAGTAACGCTCTAGAGAAGTAAATATCCCTGCTGCCCACGCAAGAGTCACAGCAGAGACTTAAATGGCGGAGGAACTACTGGTGCTACTTAAGACTTCGCTTCCGCAGCTTGGAGAAAAATTTCCCATGCATCATGAGACGAAAAGTTCGGGGTAGCAACAAACTGACCTTGTTAGTGGGCGCTGTGCCACCTGAGCAGATGGTCTGAGGCACCGAGGTAGCCAAGAGTGTCTTCCTGATTCTGCAGCACAGTTGATGGACATGCCAATGCACTTGTCATCTGGACGGCTATGAGCTGCCGGGGGTTGATGGACATGCCAATGCACTGGTCATGTGCACGGCTATGAGCTTCTGCCTGGGGATTTATGACAGATTTTAGTCATTGGGAGGAGGCAAGAGCCCTGCCTGATAGAGAATGGTGTGTGCCTGTGGTGGGGGAGGCTGACCAGTCACCCACCTCTCAAGAGATTCCTCTTTGCCTTCCGACCTGCTATTTCTCAGTTAAAGGCATAGTACTAGACTGTTAGGGCTAAGAAGACAAAAGCCACCAATCCACCCAAAGGTATTCTCAGTCTCATCGAAGGACAGACACACAAAAAGAGCAATGAATTTAAACATGACATCATGTTTAACGTGAGGTGAGATGATGTTTGTGATAGAAGACAGAAAAATAAAACACAAACACAAAGAATGGGTAGTGACCTAGGGACTGGGGTGGTTCATACCCGCTCACTCCTACATTTGCAAACAGAAAAGAAGTGAGTGTGTTTTAGGGACATAAAGACTAGGAAAAATAGGAGTGGAGGGAAGGATGGTATTTCAGGTACTCTGAGAACAAAAGGCATTGTGACAAAGGCCAGGTTGGAACAAGTCCATACTTGAAAAACAGAAGATAAGGCAGGCTTGGTGTTGTGGGCTGTATTACAAGAAACTTGGGAGCCCTAGGCCTGGACTACAGCATGAGTTCAAGGGCAGCCTGAACAACTTACTCAAACTTTATTTGTTCAAAAAAAATAAAGAAAGAAATGACACAAGTCCAGGACTGTTGCTCAGCTGTTGAATGGTATTGAGCTTCTTCAAGGGCTTGAATTCAATCATTGGTGGTGGAAACAAAAACAGGAACCAAAATAAAGGGAGGCCAGGGAGAGAATTCTGATGATGCTGAAGGTGAGCCGAGACGGGGCATAGGGTAAAGTAGTTGCTGGAAAACAGGAAGTAATGCGACTCACACAAAAGACAAAGGCTTAGAGGAGCTAGCCAAGGTCAGCAGGCATGACTCTGTCATGGCATTAATGTATGTTGTTCAGCCGTTCTCTCCTCAGATGCTTTGCCCCTCAGTGTAGGAGAGAAGCAAACAGGACTGGAGCATGTTGAGAGTTTTAGAATAGATAAAGAGAAATGGCAAAGAGTCAGACCCTTAACACCCTGAGAAGTGAGGTGCTAAAACTTAAAACCAGCTGTCTAGGTACACCGGCAGTGAAGTAATGCCAGGAGAGGGGCATCGGTTGTGAGAACATACTCGAGAGTAGCAGGAGTAGTATATGTGTGAACCAGAAAAAGGCTCGTGGGAGACTAGAGATCAGTCCACGGGAGTTTCTGATTGCTGATCTGTCAAGCTGCCATGAGCCTTGCTGTTCGCAGTGACACCATTTCTCCTCTTACAGTTTGGGAACTTAGCTGTCTCAAATGGATTGGCAGAGGTGTGCTCACCCAGGAGGCCAGAAAAGAGACTGTGCTTTCCAGTCCTTTCCCCGCGTCTAGGGGACACCTGTGCTCTCTGGCTCCTGCTCTCACATTCCTGACGCCTCTTCTCCCCTGCTTCTTTGGTCATGTCTCTTTCCCACCCGTAACTCACCTGCCTTCTTATAAGGACCGTTGTGATTACATTAGACCCTCTCCAGTAATTCAGAACTATCTTCCCCTCCCAAGATCCTTAGCCTGACCTACAAGTTCACCAGTAAAACAACTCGATCTCAGAACGTGGGAGCCAGCAGGGAAGACATTGCGTGGGCTACAGCAGAGCAGAAGTGTGTACAGATGGAAGTAGTTTTGATGGTTAAGTTTGAGTGCAGTCAAACGTGTTTCTGAAGTAAGAAATGAATACATTATTAGGGATTTAAAATATCTTTTTAAAAGTCTCAAGCCCACTTTAGAGCCCACACATTTATGATTCTGGTGCCTCTACCTCTCCAATACAGGAGTTACAGGTGTGCACCATAATGCCTGGGTGAGTCTAGGATTATAAGTAGTATGATCTAGCTAGGCTTAGAAGTCATCAATTTTTTTTTAATAAAGTGGATTGTGAAAGTATGATAGAAAAGTTACTAAAAAACGCTAATGACCAGAAAGTTGCAGGTGGTGTAGAAAGTGGAAGAAGAGAAGGAAGCTGATTCTTGTGAACTGCAAAGCCAACTGCCTAAAAGCAGGCCAGGAGAACATGGGTGTTGTCCCGTTCTGCCTTCAGTGATGTGTTGAGAGCAGATAGCCACCAGAGGGCAGCAAGGAGTGTGCTATGCTGAGCAAGCCACAGATCCTACAGGGCTGGGCACAGGGACTCTAGGTAGCTTCTCTTCAGGAATTCACATTTAATACGAGAGACAGAGATGGATACAGTGTAAAACCCTATAGTGGAAATTTGTCAAATTATGGGAAGGAGGTAGATGAGGGCAATTTACCTAGAAGATATGAGTTGTGAGCTGGCCTTGAAAGATGAATAAAGTTCCCCAGGAAGGCAAGAGGAACACATCATTATAAGAATAAGAAGACCACCTAACTCTTTGCAATCTGCATTAGTTTGCTAGGACTCACAAGAGAACAAACATCACCGACCAAGTCCTTTAAACAACAGAATTTGGTTCTTATAATGGAAGACATTAGAAGTTCCAAGTCAAGGGGCTGACATGGGCTCTTCTGGGGCATGGGGGTGTCTCTCCTTGAACGTAGCTGTCATTGGGTCTTCACTGGGTCTTTCTCGTGTCTTCCATACCTTCTCCTAGAAAGACACTAACATGTTGAGTCCTGCTACCATGACAGTGTTCACCTATAATTAGCAATCTCCAAATGCAGCCTCACTCTGAGGTCAACTGAGCACTGGGGCTTTACCATGTGAGTTTTGAAAAGATGTGATTTGGTCCATGACAGTTCCTTCCTTCCTACTTGTAGGCTATGTGGAAGGTCATGTTTCAATTATCAGGCTACTGAAATGGAGGCTGATAGCTCCTGAAGTTTTCAATGCTTCTTTTAAGTTCATACAGACACAGTTCTGGGATTAGCTTCTATATCTGGCTACACAGACTGCTGAACCAGCCAGACACTGAAGGGAAAACACTGTGGTGGATTGCTGGGTTCCTAAGAGGATGCATATGGTAAGCCAGTGTTGAAGTCAACCCAATCTTGAAATAAAGCATGGAGACAAATGCCGAGATCAGGGTAAAACTAAGAGTAGTGGGCAGCAAAGAGATGAGAAGATAAGGGAGACCGCAGTGGCAGAAGTCCTTAGCAGGACACATCTTTTTTTTTTAATTAGATTATTTTCTTTATTTACATTTCAAATGTTATCCTGAAAGTTCCCTGTACCCTCTCCCCGCCCTGCTCACCCACCCACTCCCACTTCTTGGCCCTGGCATTCCCCTGTACTGGGGCATATAAAGTTTGTAAGACCAAGGGACCTCTCTTCCCAATGATGGCCGACTAGGCCATCTTCTGCTACATATGCAGCTAGAGACATGAGCTCTGGGGGTACTGGTTAGTTCATATTGTTGTTCCACCTAAAGGGTTGTAGACCCCTTCAGCTCCTTGGGTAATTTCTCTAGCTCCTCCATTGGGGGCCCTGTGTTCCATCCTATAGATGACTATGAGCATCCCCTTCTGTATTTGCCAGGCACTAGCATAGCCACACTCGAGATAGTTATAGCAGGGTCCTTTCAGCAAAATCTTGCTGGCATATGCAATAGTGTCTGGGTTTGGTGGCTAATTATGGGATGGATCCTGGGTGGAATAGTCTCTGGATGGTCCATCCTTTTGTCTCAGCTCCAATCTTTGTCTCTGTAACTCCTTTCATGGGTGTTTTGTTTTCTATTCTAAGAAGGAATGAAGTATCCACACTTTGGTCTTCGTTCTTCTTGATTTTCTTGTGTTTTGCAAGTTGTATCTTGGGTATTCTAAGTTTTGGGGATAATATCCACTTATCAGTGAGTGCATATCAAGTGACTTCTTTTGTTATTGGGTTACCTCACTCAGGATGATATCCTCCAGATCCATCCATTTGCCCAGGAATTTCATAAATTCATTGTTTTTAATAGCTGAGTAGTACTCCATTGTGTAAATGTACCACATTTTCTGTATTCATTCCTCTGTTGAGGGAAATCTGGGTTCTTTCCAGCTTCTGGCTATTATAAATAAGGCTGCTATGAACATAGTGAAGCATGTGTTCTTATTACCAGTTGGAACATCTTCTGGGTATATGCTCAGTAGAGGTATTGCTAGATCTTCCGGTAGTATTATGTTCTATTTTCTGAGGAACTTCCAGACTGATTTCCAGAGTGGTTGTACCAGGTTGCAATCCCACCAGCAATGGAGGAGTGTTCCTCTTTCTCCACATCCTCGCCAGCATCTGCTGTCATCTGAGTTTTTGATCTTAGCCATTCTGACTGGAGTGAGGTGGAATCTCAAAGTCGTTTTGATTTGCATTTCCGCAGGACACATCTTAATGGAAAGCTTTGTTGTACCTAGAAGAAAAAGCAACCGAGTTTTCGACATCTAGTTTGAGCTACAGTCTTGGAGGGAAGCTTGAAGAAATTCTAGGTTAGTGGAAGCTTGTGAATTATAGACACAAACCTTTCCTGGAAGAAAATAATCTTGTTTGGAGTTTATAAAATAAGGTAACCTTAAGACAAAAAAAAATATGAGCTCTCAATTCAAGACCATTAAGTGTTTGGGACAGATAGATCCCATGAATAGCATATGTAGAACACAAGGCTGTAGACACAGGCACCATCTGGTATAAGATCTAGGCAAGGGTTCCAAAGAAGAACAGCACACAGATAAGACCTGACAATAGCAGAGTGTCAGGGTGGGTGGACAGATTCAAAATACAACTGAGTGGGACATCCATCGTCAAATGACCATGGAGAAAAAGCAAGGTCCTCAATAATCAGGCAAATAAATGGTAAAAGTAGTTAATTGTGTATATCTGCAGAGAGAAATATCCATCTAGCTCATTTGTTGAAATAAATTGCTAGACTACAGCATACAGAACTGCAGGATGGGTGATTAAAGGAGATATTAAGAGAGATGGAGGATAGAGAGAAAACTCTAATACACTCAGGACTCCAGCGCCTGTTAATAGAGAAAACGGAGGAGAAGGAAACATTTAAGAGAGAACATATGACAGAAAAATTTTCGAAATTGTGAGGAAAGCATAGAATTATAGCTTTAAGACGCATTCTGAATGTAAAGCAGAGAAACAAACCCAAAGGGCGATTGCTGTAAAATTAAGGAAAATTGATTTTGGATGAAAAAACTAATAAACAACATTAAGTCCAGAAAGGATGCATAATTGCAGATGTATGGGAGATTAATGATGCAGCTTCATGGTAGCAAGTTCAAAGTGAGAAAAACATTAGAAAAATAAAAACTACAAAATAACCCCAAGGAGCATTGGAGTGATTGGATAGATCTCCACCAATTACAAAACTGAATAGCATTTTGAAAGTTTACTGCCAAGGAAATACCGCGATATCCTATCTGTCACCCTATCCAACCAATTTCAAATAGAATGGATCACTCTAAATTTGTAGAACGGAATATAAACACTTGGAGGCTAGAAGGTGCATGCGGTATAACTTGGGAACATGTTAGAAACTTGAAATCAAAGCTGAGCAGGAAAGAAAATGGATAGACACTGCACTGACCTGGGTGCAGAGACACCTAACGTCAGAAGATGTCTAAGTCCACAGCTGTGGGCACAAAGAGAAATCCTGCAGGTGTCTCATAAAAATCACACACTGAGTAGCTAATATGAGCAGTGGTTCTCAACCTGTGGGTCTTGACCCCTTTGGGGGTCGACTGACCCTCTCAGGGATTGCCTAACAGATATCCTGTATGTCAGATATTTATATTACAATCATAACATTAGCAAAATTATAGTTAGCAAGTAGCAAGAAAATAATTTTATGATTGGGGTTACCACAACCTGAAGAACCCTTTAAAGGGTGTTTATTAAATTAGGAAGGTTGAGAACTACTGAGCTTCAGTATACAGAGAGCCATTATGTTATCTCACCAAATAGAATAAAATCAATTAAAGGGTAGTCAGTATCTGTTCATGATTTCAAGTAAAAGCATTGATCCTGCTTAGGAGAGTCTTCCCAGACAGCATCAGAATGAGGTACATTAGAAGCATCTTTGGCACTCACTGATATCTCAGTGGTTTTATTGAGGTACAATTGGCAGATAGATTACAAATACATAATAAGTGCAAAGTTTGATACATTTTGACACAGGTGTGTCACACACACAGATATTCACTGAACAAAATTCAAGAAGATGACCAAAAGATCTGCCATCTCTCTGTCTGTTAGTTTAGTAAGTATTTCCCAGAAATGTATATAAAGGTAGTGACACATAATGTACTTTCTTTGCAACTGGCATTTCTCTTTTGGCATAATTATAATTTTGAGATTCATCTGTGTTGTTTTATCAACACTTTGTGCCCTTTTAGAGCTAGGTAGTATTCTATCAAACAAACATGATAATGTGTTTCTTTTATCTCTGTGCAGATAATTTTTTTCTAGTTTGAGTTGTTACAAATAAATATAGCATGTCTGTAAGTGTGTGAATGTCTGGATGCAGCCATTTTCATTTCTTTATAAAAATTAACTACTAGAATAATGATTGGGTTGTTTAGCTGGTGTGTGATAAACCATATAGCCTGTCTTCAAAACAGGTTCTCCCTAGAAACTTGAAAAGAATCCAGGCTTCTTTTTAAAGTTTTCTCTTATAGCATTTAAAAATAATTTTACTTTTGCTAAGATATGTGTGTGTGTGTGTGTGTGTGTGTGTGTGTGTGTACATTTTTGTGTGTAGGTGGTAGCAGAAGCTATAAGATGGCTTCAGAGATTGTAAAGCTAAAGTTACAGTCAGCTGTGAGCTGCCTGATGTGGGTGCTAGGAAACCAACTCTGGTCCTTTAGAAAAGCAACAAGCACTCTTAGCTGCTAAGCTGCCTTTCGAAACCCTATCACTGCCTCTTGGAGTTTAAATATTCTAATTATCATATAGCTTTAGTCTAGTTATTTTATTTGCATGTCTCTAACTAATAATATTGGAGAATATCTTAGACTGTGTTTATTTGTTCTGTGTATGTGTGTCAATGAAGTATGTTTAAAAAAAACATTTACCCAATTTTATTATTGGGTTATTTGCTTTATTATTATTGGATTTTTAAAGCCTTAATTTTTTGATACAAGTGCCTTATTAATATTTTCTCCCAGAATGTGACTTGCTTTATAACAAAACTTTATACTACTTCTTATCAGACATCCTCAGTACCATGTTCTGACCATGTTCCATTCAAAGGCCTCGACATCCAGACAAACCATTGGCCAGAGGCAGTGGGTTAGTATATAGTCATGTGTCTGCTCTCGTCTCAAGCAAAGAGAGCAATCAGGGGACACTGCTTAAAGGCTACACTTCATAATGGTCTTTCTGCAGAGTCCCAGAGAGAGAGAGAGAGAGAGAGAGAGAGAGAGAGAGAGAGACTGCAGTGCTGCCCTTGTGCATTTCTGTACGATTCTTGAGCCCTGCATACTGAAGAGTCTGTGCCAAATAAAAGTGTTCTGTGCCTATAGGGCCAGACAGAGGTTCCACAGAATACCCGTGCACTGAGCATGAGCTGTTTCTAGGTCCACACTCTGATTGTAGGGAGTACCATACGATGCCATAGGTGCAGACTGGGAAAGAGAATGTAATATACAGGAGAGTGACTAGAAATGATATGGGCAATGCCTCACATCCCTTTTATCTTATGGATTTATGTGGAACCAGTCTTGCATGTTCATCTGGTAATCAAGTGCTGTTGTTTATGTTGTTTATGCCCAGCCTGCACAGTCGGATAATACCCAGTTAACAGGCAGCTCAAGTTTTAGGCAGACCAATGTCAGTCAATTAAGACTCAATATCAACCCAAAGGCTGCTTCTGGAAAGGAAAGCAGTTTTTTTCTTGTAATGTTAAGAATTTGTTCTACAGTCCTAAAGCTCTTCTCTGTATTGTGCCTGTAAGGGCCGGACAGAGGTTCCACAGAACACATATATTTGGCACAGACTCTTCAGTATCCATTGGGTTTGATGGATGGTTTGGTCCAAGCATCTTGGGCATCATCCTGGATAGTTGTAAGATCTACCCAAAATTAGTAACTGTGTGAAGGTCTCCATAAAAAGGCTCGGGAGACACTTTTGGATCAGTAACATGTTTCCTATTTGACACAAAGAAGGACACTTTGTATGTGCCCATAGTGTCTAGGGATGTGTTGACATGCACTACACAACATTGAATCTGTGGAAAACTCTTCAAACTTTGTCAGTTTGTTTATGCTACCACTTGGCATGCAGTTTACACTAGTTGCCACTTTGAGCACACTAGGTTTAGTCAGCACAGTATTTCCAGCGCCTTAGATATGATGGGCCTGTGGGTTTCCTATAACCATACACAGTGATCAGAATCCCTGTGGGCTAAATAGTGACCTAAGGTATGAGAAGTGATAGAGTCCTGAAGTAAGACTGTGCAGTTGTATTACTATCCGAAAGCATCCGAGCTCTGCTGGTCTTCAGTAACAGATACAGGGACGAAAGCATTTTTCTCCCTCAATAGCTGTATGCCAGGTGGCAGTGTGGATGTCGGTTTGTTCCAACATTGAAATCACATCTGGAACGACAGGTGTAATTGGAATCGGCACCTGTTTAAGACTTTATGATATTCCATTTCATTTTCCAAACCCATCTGTTTCTAACTTTTCAACAGCGGGGTTGAGTGGCCACGTGGTGGACCTCACTACCCTTCCAGCTTTCAAGGCCTTGATGTGCCACAAGTCCCCCAAAGCCCCCCAGGGACGCAAAACTGCTTTGGTCTCCCACTTCCCTGACATAGTCATCACTAGGAATTGCACTTGGCCTTTGCCTGCAGTAACAGCCCTCACTCCACTAGTGAGGGAAGCAGTGTGGGGATTCCACCAGAGCTGAGAGTGTCTGTTTTAATTATACATCCCAGAACCAGGAGGAAGAATGACATAGTAAGATACACATTAGTTAAACTTAGTTAAACTTTCATTGGGTCCTTGGTCCATACATCTCTACTCTGTATATATGCATACACATTATATGTGTATATATGTGTGTGTATTTTCTTCTCACCGTATATCTCTTTAGTCCTCTTACTTAATCCCACTTTTGTTTCCTCTGTGTGTGTGTGTGTGTGTGTGTGTGTGTTCGTGTGTGTGTGTTCTTCTGCACAGGAAAACACGCAATATTCATTTAAGTGTGGTTTAGTTCCCTTTACATGACAATGTCCAGTTACATACATTTTCTGAAACTGATATAATTTAATTTTTACAGCTAAATAACACACACACACACACACACACACACACACACACACACACACATATATATATTCACATTTTCTTTAACCATTTCTCATTTACTAGCATTTAGGCTTGATATACCTTGGCTATAGTGAACCCTGTAACAATATGGATATGAAAGAATCTGCGTAGCGAGCTGATTACAGCCCTTTGCTGTATACCCAGAAGTGGTGTAGTTGGACCATGTGGTAGTATTATTTTAGGAGCTTCTATACTGATTTGTCTAGTGTCTGTATCAGTTTACATTCCCACCAGCAGTGTGTGAAGCTTCCTCCTTCCCTGAATCTATGTCACGTTTACTGCTGTTTATTTTCTTGATGGCCACTGTGATGGAATCTAAAAGTAGTTTTACTATTCATTTTGTCGATTCCTAAGGATGCTGTCAGTACTCTGTGAGGTTCAAAAATTCATGTGCACTGTCATTCATCAAAAAACCTGAGTTTCACTTTTAGAAATTTCAGCTCTGTTCCCACAGGATAGGGCTCTTTCAGAGAGGATGTAGACACTGTCTCTTATTTATACCAAGCTTGAGCTGGGGATTTCAATACGGGAGCTCAAGCTCTTTTTCCCCTTCTATTATTAACAGCTTCATTATTCCAGATAGTTTCACTAAAATATTTTAAATATCAAATACAGTCATCCCAAACCTGTCATTTTAGAAGCATATACTTGCACCTCTTAATATGGGCTGGCCTGATAAATGTGTGATTGGGTGGGTTTTGTTTGTTTGGTTTTGTCATTGTTCAAACACCACAGACTGTATGTACTTCCATCTTCTGATAGATGTATTCTCCTTAGGTGATAAAGCTTATGAGACTCCATCACAAGTGAGGCCAGTAATTTATACATTTTTCATATATATATATATATATATATATATATATATATATATATATATATATTTACTTATAGTTAATGAAATAGAGACTTGTTACATAGCTCATGCTGGCCTTGAAGCTTTCTGCATTTATCATCATCTCAATCATCTTGCCTCTGTCTCCCTAGATTTTGGATTATAAGTGTGTGCCATTTTGCCTGATATATCTTATACACTTCTATTGCCACAGTATGCCAACAGTTTTCAGTGCCACTCTTTATTACAATAAATGTCTTTAAACATTTCCAGATTTGAGAAGTGACTACTGGTGCCCCAGAAAAAAAATTCACAAACGGATTAAGATTCTGCTTCTCTAGGTTGACTCAGTGGAGGAATTCTGCCAACCGTTGTACTTCAGAAGAAGGAAAATCAACTATGCTGCATGCAAGCTACGGGGTACCAGTGTAGCTCCAGTGCAGCTCCAAGCATCTTGAGATGCAGTATCCACTACTTGCACAAGCAAAACAAACAAACAAAAGAATAAAGTTAAACAAGATAACATTATCATCCACAGTCAGGCAGCAAGGGGCAGTATAAGCCCAGGATTCGGGAAAGGTATCCTCCAAGGCTCATGGAAGCTTCCTACAATGGGAAGAATTTTGCCTGTATACCCAACCTCACACCATAGCTGAAGGATTCCCAACAGCGGTATATCTAGGGATATATGATGAAGGCATTTTCAAAGTTGAGGTTTCCTCTTCCAGATGACTATATAGAGTGTCAAGTTGACAAAAACTTACCAGAGCAGATAACCCACAGAACAGTTTATAAAGAATAAATGTACATGTGTGTAAAATAGTAAAATTTAAAATGCAGTATGACTAAAATATTTAATTAATGCAAAATGGAAGGAAAACATACATTTTAAATATATTCCTTTCAGTAGGTTTTTACTTTCTGACTTTCTGTTGGGTGTGACAGCATCACGGTCTTATACAATGAGTGGAGTTGAGAAGCCTCTGATTTTCAGTGATGTGACAGGATCCATTATGAAATTGGCTATGAAGATAACTTTCGGATGATTACACTCAAGCTTGCTTTTGTTCGGAATAGTATACCGTCTATATACCATGTAGTTCCTTTCTCTTGTCATATGGGAGTTACATATGAAGAGAGTTTCTTGAAGATAGTTAATTGACCTCCTTCCTCCCATTTGACAATCTCTGTGTTTTAGATAAGCTATTTAATTATTTAAATTTATCATAAGCACACAGGTGATTACTTAATTTATACCCACTGCAGTGCTAATAGCCTTGTATTTGTTTCATCTCTATTGTTTCTTTGTCCTTTTTTATTTTCTTGGTTAAATTGCAATTTTAAAAGCACTCTGTTTTCTATTTTGTCATCCCATTTGATATATATATATATATATTTATATATATATATATATTCCCCTTTGGAGGTTATAGTGTCTATTTCATGTGGTCTCCCATCAAGTAACACAATACAATTTACATATACTTTAGGAATATTGCAACAGTGGATATTCACTTCTTTATATCTGGCAAATATATTATTGTTGTTATACATTCCAACTTCAACTCACTTTAAAATCCTTAGACTTTGCTTTAAAGAGATTTAAGTCATGAAGACACACTTTACATTTCTGAGCGCACACAATTACTGATGCTGGTGCTATGTCAAGTCTTTGTATGACCTACCTTCTTCTGGTATTGTTTTCTTTCTGACTAAAGGACTTAGCAAGTTTTGTACAGTAGTTATGCTGGAAATAGTATCTTTTTTTGTTTTTAAATGCCGTGTGTGCTGATAAGTCTTTTTCTCAACTTGACAGAAGCTACAGCTATCTGGGATGAGGGAACCACAGTTGTCCACATGCTTCTATCAAATTAGCCCATGGGCAGGTCTGTGGAGAGTTTTCTTGGTGGATGATGGCCACATAGGCAGGTGTCCTAGGTCATATGTGAAAGCTGGATGAGCAAGCCATCAAACAGCATTCCCCATGATTCCATGTCAGTGCCTGCTTCTCGGTTTCTGCCTTCAATTCCTGCCTTGGCTTCTCTCAGTGATGGGCTGTGTTTGGAAGTTGTAAGAGTAAATAAGTGTTTCCTTATCAAGAGGCTTCAGTCATGATCTTTATTACAGCAATGGAAAATGAATGAGAACACCTGATAGTTTTGGCTTTGGGGAAATGTAGTTCTTGGTATGGAATTATGGGATGGGAGGATTTTTTTTTGTCCATTTTGAGATTTTAGTACTTTAAAAGCAGTGTTTTACCATCTTGCTGCTTTTATTTTTTCCTAAGAATTGAGTATCATTAACTTCTCCTCCTCTATATAAAATATTTCACATAGCTTCACTGATTTACAGATTTCTCTAAGTTTTC
>LR749514.1:1889628-1969628 GCA_902729485.2 Mus minutoides
GGAAATGTAGTTCTTGGTATGGAATTATGGGATGGGAGGATTTTTTTTTGTCCATTTTGAGATTTTAGTACTTTAAAAGCAGTGTTTTACCATCTTGCTGCTTTTATTTTTTCCTAAGAATTGAGTATCATTAACTTCTCCTCCTCTATATAAAATATTTCACATAGCTTCACTGATTTACAGATTTCTCTAAGTTTTCAAGTTTCTTTTTCTTGGGGTTTATTGAGTTTCTTGGATCTTGGAGTTTTTGTAATCAAATCTGTGAAATCTCTGTGTGTGTGTGTGTGTGTGTGTGTGTGTGTGTGTGTGTGTATGAGAGAAAGAGAGAGAGAGAGAGAGGGAGAGAGAGGGAGAGAGAGGGAGAGAGATCTTGTGTAGTTAGAATGCCTATATAGCAGGCGTCAGTTCTTTCCCTCCGCCTTGAGATGAGGTCTCTTTGTAAGTGTTTTGTCTCTTTGTAACTGTCCATATCAGAATATTGGGCTCAGCAGCTTCCAGGGATTTGCCTGGCTCAGCCTCTCATTTCTTCTCCATAAGAGTGCTCAAAGTATAGACACTTACTCTAACAGTCTGAGTTTTATATGTATGTTGATGAAATGGGCACAGCCATGCCAATGTAGCCTCGGATCCAGAAGAAAATGGAAAGCTCTCCCTTCTGGCCCAAGTGTTGGTATCACTAGTGTGTGTAGACAATGTCTATTGCTTTACCCTGACTCCTAGAAATTCACTGCCTGAAGACTGTGCCCCTACAAAATGTACTCCTACCAAGATTAGCTACATCTGTCTCCTTGACCCAGCTGTATACCCTAAATCCGGTCTCTTTATTTAGCTGTATGTAATAACTCTGCCTCTTATTCAACTGTGTGCAAAATCCCCACTTCCCTGTTAAATACCATTTAGTAAACCCTGAGCTTTGGGGATACTGATGTTTCTCTACCTGAGAGCTCAGCTACCCAATCCAGCTTTCTTGTTGTCTGTCTGTCTGTCTGTCTGTCTGTCTGTCTGTCTGTCATTTTGCATTAACTTGATGCCCTGGAGCCATATCAAAGATTCAGCATGAAATGATTTCAAATATTTTATTACAGCAATGGGTAAAGTCACTAATGCATGAGCTAAAATCCATGCTGTTCTCTTCCTAAAATTGAGAAAGAGATGATATGATATGATATATGGTATGATATGATATATGATGTGCATTGAGTACAATTAGAATCCTCTAACAAATGGATTGGAAACTAGAAACAAACTTTAGATAAAATGACTTGCTTATAATCTCTTAAAAATATTGGAAATAATGAGAAGGTTTATCTAAGTGATAGGCCAAGAAACTTATTTAAATTTCTGTATGTCATATATAAAAACTAGAAATTAAAACTTTAATAGCCAAAGAAAATACACCTAGGTGTCAGTTGCATATGCAAACACATGCAAGGACTTTGTGGAGAAAGTTATAAAATTTTCTTGAAAGTCATTAATGTTCAGTGTTCATAAGAAAAGAAAGGCTCAATACGAGAAATATATCAATTCTCCCCAAATTGATTTTTAATGCAATTCCAATAAAAATCCAAAGAGTACTTTGAGTGTAACATGACACATTGATTTTATAATTTATAGGAAAATTTAAGAGTCCAAATAGGCGACTACTAAAAGAAAAAAAAAATCGGAAGCCTTGCCCTACCAGACATGAAGATTTATTATAAAGTTGTAGTGATTAAACTCTGTGGCATTGGTGCTAGGAGAGACGATTTGTCCAATGAAACAAGACAGAGAGCCAGGAACAAACTGATGAATATACATGACCCACGAGGCTTTGAGATCAACTGGAAGCGATGGGGACTATTCAATAATAGTTCTAGGACAATTGATTCTCCACACAAAAGAAATGACATTAGATCCCTCCTGCACAAAGAGCACAAAATCAATTCCAGATGGATTAAGGACTTTAACAAGAAAGCAGAACTTTAACATCACTAGAAGAAAATGTGGGAGAATATATTTTAGACCTCGGGGCAAAAAAAAATCTCTCTTAAAAAAGATAAAATCACTAACTAAAATAGGAGTGACAATTTATGACAGGAGAGGTCAGAACTTCTCTTGACTGTTTGTCACCATGATGAAAATGGAAAAAGGCAAGCTGCAGATTAGCAGACATGATTTCAAATGTGTGTTATTGAAAATATACATATCTATAAATATTAAAGACAGTACACTATTTTGAAAACAATCTAAATAGCTCAGTTTAAAAATTGGAAAAATAAATGAATAGATATTCCATGGGAAGGAAATATAAATGTATATAATTAGTTAAAATGGTCAAACTTATTAGTAAAAATTATTATTTATTCTCCATTTATGTAGGTAAAAATTAAGGAGTCTCACAATACTTGATTTTAGGAAAGTTATGGAGCCGGGCGTGGTGGCACACGCCTTTAATCCCAGCACTTGGGAGACAGAGGCAGGTGGATTTTTGAGTTTGAGGCCAGCCTGGTCTACAGAGTGAGTTCCAGGATAGCCAGGGCTATACAGAGAAACCCTGTCTCGAAAAACCAAAAAAAAAAAGAAAAAAAATCAAAAAGGAAAGTTATGATGTAGTAAGTACTCTTATATACTCTGGTGGGTATATGAAACGTAAAGTATTCTAAACATATTTTGGTGTTGTATAATTTAGTATTTATATAATTTATTTTCCATTATCCTACCTCTAATATATGTCTTTTTTTTTAAGATGGCTTGTCATGTAGCTCAGGCTGATCTCAAACTTTGTATATATAGTCAAGGGTGACCTTAAATCTCTGGTCCTTCCAAGTGTTGGGATTATTTGTGTGCTACCATGTCTGATGTATGTGGCGGTACTGGTGATCAAACCCTAGGTTTTGTGAATTTCAGGCAGGCATTCTATGAAGACAATTTCAGTTTTAGCTCTTAGAATCCATTCACTTGTTTATAAGAAGACATGTAAGGTTCTTCAAGTAAGGCCATAATCATTATACCATCATCATTATACATACATATATACATATGTGTGTGTGTATACACACACACACACACACACACACACACACATAATAGAAACACCTATGCAGTCAATGTGGAGCTGTACCTACATGCCACAAGTTGGATAATCCTCAGCATCAAGTCTTTACAATAATGTTCCTTGATCCTTAGTATGTAGAATTTATTATAATAAAGGTTCTCATTAGTAGATCTGAGCTGGTACCTGGGATTCTGCATTTCTAACAACTTAATGGATAACATTTTGAACAGCAGAGCCCTAATGTGGTATGTGTGTGTGTGTGTGTGTGTGTGTGTGTGTGTGTGTGTGCATGTGTGTGTGTGTGTGTGCATATGTGTGTGCATGTGTGTGTGTGTGTGTGTGTATGTGTGTGTGTGTGTGTTTGTTTTTCTGGGAATTAAATCCAGGACTTTGTGTATGCTAGGCAGCTCTCTACTTAACTACATCTCTAGCTTGATGGTAGCTTCTTAATGAAACTCAAAAACAAGCTGATTTGGGGAGTGTTGTTTATATGTATTATACATACATAGGAGATGAATGAATAAGAGTGATTATCATAAAAGTTTGGATAATTATTATCCTGGGTGAATATGACTCAAGGAAGGCCATAGTAAAGTAGTAGGAAGATATTGGTAGTGCTATGGTTTGTAAGTTGTAGGGTGGGTCATGGGTTTTATTTTATTGATGAACTAACTCTGTAATCTTGCATTTCGTAATTTGGAAAAAGACAAAACTGAATGGGTAAGAGATTCAGTCCTCATTATATACCAGTATCTCCAAGTGCTATTGCCAACTTCCAGTCTTTAGCTCTTCTAGTTTAATTGGTCTGGGTTAAAACCTGGTACTGTTGCTTACTAAAAGGTTACTGTGCTGTGCTAATGTTTACCTGTGCTTGAGAACCACTGTGTCAGAGCACCTGCAATGTCCCTCTGAATGTCAAATAGTATATAGGGTGATCATACAAAATTGCTCTTTTGCTCATTAGCTAGATGCCTTTGGAAGGGTCCTATTTTAGCTTTAAGTAGCATGTTCTTCAGTAACTAAAATAGATGTTCTTAAATTGTAATCTTCCTGACCCCAGAATATGTATCATGGTCACTGCCATTTGTCCGGTATCTGATTTGGTGGCTGGCAGAGTTGTTTCTCAATGTACATAGGAATGGTGGCTGAGCAGTTGCTGGAAGTATCTTCCATGTCAGTTTTCATTTTTTCAGTAGGTTCTGCTTAGACTTACCCCCTTAAGCCACTTCTGCTCACTACAGCCAGTTGCTTTCAGGTCTCTCTTGTTATACCATAAGGCTTCCAATGCTAGGATATGCTTGTATTAATCTCAGGCCTCAGTGCTCAGCTCCAGGTCCCCATAACTGTTTAGAGAAGCTGTAGATTACAAAGAAGAAGAAGAAGAAGAAGAAGAAGAAGAAGAAGAAGAAGAAGAAGAAGAAGAAGAAGAAGAAGAAGAAGAAGAAGAAGAACTAGTTTTGGAAATTGATCTAACATGTGTTCTGAACTTTTGCTGTCGGGTTATAATTTAAGACCTCAGGAATAAGGCTTTGGAGCATCAGTCTGCAGTGAGTTCCTCACTGGTTAATCTATGCAGACATGCATAGAGTAAGATATGAGCCTACATGTAAGATATGAACTCAGAATGTATCCTACAAACTTTTGCTTTTCAAATGCTCAGTTTTTGGAGAAGTCTAAGTTTTGTGGCAAAGTTAGGCAGAAAGTACAGAGTTCACAGTGATACTGACTGCTGATGAAGCTTAGCAGAATGTGAGGAGGGTGGTAAATAGAAAACCTGCATACACACATTGCTATGTTCGCACTTCAAAGCTTACCGCATATACCCAGAAGATGTTCCAACTGGTAATAAGAACACATGCTCTACTATGTTAACAGCAGCCTTATTTATAATAGCCGGAGGCTGGAAAGAACCCAGATGTCCCTCAACAGAGGAATGGATACAGAAAATGTGGTACATTTACACAATGGAGTACTACTCAGCTATTAAAAACAATGAATTTATGAAATTCTTAGGCAAATGGATGTATCTGGAGGATATCATCCTTAGTGAGGTAACCCAATCACAAAAGAAGTCACTTGATATGCACTCACTGATAAGTGGATATTAGCCCAGAAACCTAGAATACCCAAGATACAACTTGCAAAACACAAGAAAATCAAGAAGAACTAAGACGAACGTTTGGATACTTCATTCCTCCTTAGAATAGGGAACAAAATACCCATGGAAGGAGTTACAGAGACAAAGTTTGGAGCTAAGACAAAAGGATGGACCATCCAGAGACTGCCCCACCCAGGGGTCCATCCCATAATCAGCCACCAAACACAGACACTAGTGTATATGCCAGCAAGATTTTGCTGAAGGGACCCTGAAATAGCTGTCTCTTGTGAGGCTATGCCAGTGCCTGGCAAATACAGAAGTGGATGCTCACAGTCATCTATAGGATGGAACACAGGGCCTCCAATGGAGGAGCCAGAGAAAGTACCCAAGGAGCTGAAGGGGTCTGCAACCCTATAGGTGGAACAAAAATATGAACTAATCAGTACCCCCAGAGCTTGTGTCTCTAGTTGCATATGTAGCAGAAGTTGGCCTAGTTGGCCATCATTGGGAAGAGAGGCCCCTTGGCCTTGCAAACTTTATATGCCCCAGTACAGGGGAAAGCCAGGGCCAAGAAGTGGGAGTGAGTGGGTAGGGGAGCAGGACGGGGGAAGGGTACAGGGGACTTTTGGGATAGCATTTGAAATGTAAATGAAGAAAATATTTAATAAAAAATAAAAAATAAAAACTTAACGTAAGGCTTAATCACAGTGTGCATTCGAGGTTTTGGCAAACACATATCGACATATATCCATCAGTAAAGACTAGCTTCTTGGCTTCTGCATCTGAGTGGCATCCATTCAGCCTTCTTTTCCCATCATGAACAAACCACTGATACTTTGAATTGCCTTATAGTTTTGCTTTTCCAGAATGTCATATAGTTAGAAAAATATTGCTTGTAGTAGTTCATATTGGTTCCCTTTCACTGAGTGGTATTCACTGAAGATCCTTTTGTGTCTTTTCATGGCCCACTAAGTCACTGGATTTTTACTCTTTTCTTGTTTTAAGCCATAGTCCTTTTGTACTAGCTAAGCTATTTTCAAGCCTGTGATGTTCCTGCCTTCACTACCTGAGTTCTAGGTTTATTAGCTTTGAGAGTTTCAGTCTTTTTCTTATTAATTAGATGCCTTTTGAGGGGTGTCCTGTTTTAGCTTAAGTAGCATGTTCTTCAGTAATTAAAATAGAGACTTTTAAACTACAATCTTCCAGACCTTATAATATGTATCATGGTCACTGCTGTTTATCTGTTATCTGGTTTGGTGGTCAGCAGAGTTGCTATTTAATGTGCATAGTCTTTTTAGTGCTAATATTCCATTGTTTGATATACCCCCTTCACTCACTTCCTCAAAGAAGTCTTGCTTGCTCCCAAGTTTGAGTTATGTGAATATTTGACTGTTGATAGTCACACGTCAGAAAAACCACTTGCCTTTATAAATTTACGAAACCCTATCAATCATTCTACGAATTCTGTTCACACTACCATGTACGAAAACTAGGTTCTTGGATCCTCTGTCTACATCCCCCACCAAGACTATGATTCCGGGACAAGGGGTTAACCAAGAACTAGATGGTTATTTCTACGGTCCCGGCAATTTCTGGGTAGAAGGAAAGAGATAGGACTTCCATGTCCCTGAAGGAGGAGGCAAGGAGATGCAGGGAGAGGAAGGGAGTTTTTGACATGCTTTAGAGGGAGGAAAAGCCACAAGCCAGGTGAGATCTAGGGTGGAGTGGTCATCAGCCACTTCCCCAAATGGGCCTGGGGTAGCAACTAAAGTTGAGAGCAGATTTAGGGTAATGAGCTAAGAGTATAGGGAAGGGCATGCTAACCACAGGAGATAGATGTGCCCAGCAATTGAACCAAGAAGGCAGGTTGAAAATAAGGTAATGTGTGTGTGTCTTTCATCCTTGGATATGAGGTAACCTGGGCGAGGCTGGTAGTATGGTCTCCAGAGTTTAAAGCAGGGTAGCAAAAACTACCTGCTCCAGGCAGACCTCCATGTCTGAGGGCAGCCTAGTCTACATAGTGAGCTCCAGGCCAACCATGGCTACATGGTAAGATTCTGTCTTAAAAACAAATACACAAACACCAACCAACCAAAGCAGAAGTCTGAGTTCTGAATGATATAGTAAGAGTACATTTTCTTTAATAAAGAACGTCATCATGCCATACTTTTCATATGCCCATTGGTTATGTGCATATCTCCTTTGATGAAGGGTTTGTTCAGGTTACTTTTCCATTTTTAAAATTAGGTAGTTAATTTTCTTCACAAAAGCTTCAAGAGTTCTTTGTGTATTTTGGACATGTCTTAAGTCAGTTTTGTCTTTTGCAGATATTTTCCTCCAGACTGACATTTTGCCTTTTCATTTTCTTGATATAATTATTTTCAACATCAGCTATTAAATCTAAAATTTGATTATTTGTCTCTTTATGTCAAAAGTGGATCAAAGGCAAACATCAAGATAATTAAGGATTTTCCTTAGAATTGTCCTTGTAGATCGATGATATCTTTGGCTTTGACAGGCAATCATTTTCAGTTCCTCATATTTCTTAAGTGTGGGTGAAACTATTGTCATGTTCTCAGGGTCGTCCCATTTGAGGCTCGCTTCCTCCCTCATCTGATTTCTATGGCAAACCATCAATAGACAACATCCAGGGAGAATGGCAATGGGTTCTTAGAAAGTTTTTACTTGTTCTAATAAGTTCAAGTATATTTTCTGTTTTTTCCTCTAACAGCTTCAGGCTATCAGGTCTTATGTTGAGGTCCTTGATCTATTTGCAGTAGAGTTGTGTTTCATTCTTCTACAGGTATATATCTGGTTTGTCCAGGACCATTTGTTGAAAATTCTGTCTTTTCTTCAATGTATATTTTCTCCCTCAGGCTATGTCTTCACACCCACAGACCCCTATAATCCCACAGTAATTGATAACCACTGGGAAGTGAATAACATATATTTAGATGTAGAAATAAAGACCAAATTCTCAGAATTTGAACTCCATATTCTTTATCATGGTCTCTGAAAAATCATTTGATGGATACAAACGTCTCTGGCATATGAACTAGAGGTGGAACCTGTGGGAAAGAGAAACACAAAGAAAGATCAAGTCAAACAGGTCCTGTATCTCTTCTCCCTTATCTCCTCCAAATCAAATTCCTCAGCTACTTCATCTTCAGCTATGTAACAGACCACTTGCTAAGCCTCATATGGGCTTTCTACCATGCCATCGTTTTATGTCAGCCTCCAACTCCTGCAGGCATTCCCTAGGACCCTTCTAGCCATGGTGGCTGAGGAGGGAGCGAGGGCAGGGGAGCCTGTAGGTGAGTTCCAGATATTCACTCTCTCTCTTCTTATCCAAATCCAGTTCCTCAATAGCACCCCCAACTTTGTAGCAGACTACCTGATACGGTCTTTCCTTCCACTTTGCATCCATTTTCAGGGGGTCTAAGCAGATCTTGGTGAAACACCCTGTTCTCCTCCCTCTGTAAACTCCCTCTAGCCCATCTACATTACTAAATGTCAGTTCCCAATACCAAAAAAAAAAAAAAAAAAAAAAAAAAGATTCTAATGGGAACCCTCAAAATGACCAGACCAAGTCTACAGCTGCCAAAACAAGATTAGCTGTTCTCGGAAAAATAACCATAACAAAAATAACAGTTGTCAGAAAAATTCTCCTACCCTGCCCCACACTAAATTCTGAGAAAAACCACAAACCAACCAGACCTTGCAGCCGGAATTCCCCACAACCACTGAATTTGAAAATATACTGCTGCTTTGCTGACCAATTATAATATAGCTGTTCAACCCACCATAGAAAGAGGATAAAAGAGCCGTGCTTTTTGAGCTCAGGATTGACTCTCCCTACGAGGCTGAGCAACCCCACATGCATTGGAACAATAAACCTCTTGCCATTGCTGTGATCTGTCGTCAAGTTGTGGTTTGGGGGGTAGCGCACCCAGGGTAAGGCCTCTGGGGTCTTAGTACAAAACATGCAGAAAATTTGGGACACTATGAAAATGAATGATTTGAAAGAAATATTATGAACTATTGGAATAATGAACTATTATTAAAGAATAGTAGGAATAGAAGAAGGAGAAAAAAATAATATTAAAGGTACAGAAAATATTTTCAACAAAATCATAGAAGAAAATTTCCTTAATCATCCCATCGGCTGGCACCAAATCCAGACACCATGACTTATGTTGTGCTCTGCTTGCAGCCTACAGAATGGGAAAAGATTTTTTTTTTTTTACCAATTACTCATCTTATAGAAGATTAATACTCAAAATATATAAGAACTCAAAAAAAACGGATATAAAGAAAACAAATACCCCAATTAAAAAATAAGTATAGTTCTAAATAGAGAATTTTCAAAAGAGAAAACTTAAATAGTTGAGAAATACTTAAAGAAATGTTCAACATCCTTAGTGATTAGGGAAATTCAAATCATAACTACTTTGAGATTTCATTGTACCTCAGTCACAATGGCTGAGATCAATAAAACAAATGACAGATTTGCTGGTGAGAATGAGGAGGAAGAGAAACATTCATTCATCGCTGATGGGAGCATAAACTTTTACAGCCATTATGGAAACAGTGTGGCAGTTCTTCTGGGAATATATCTATCTCAAGATCTAGCTGTACAGCTCTTGGACATATATCCAAAGGATACTTCATCCTACCACAGAGACACTTGTTCATGTTCATTGCTGCTCTGTTCATAATAGCCAGAAATTGGAGAGAGACTATATATCCATCAACAGATGAATGAGTAAAGAAAATGTGGTACACTTACACAATAAAATATTACCCAGCTGTTAAAAAAATAAAATCATGAAACTTGTAAGTAAATAAATGGAACTAAATAAAAAAGCATTCTGAGTGAAGTAATATAGACTCAAAAAGACAAATGTGGCATATATTTTTAGCTGGTATATGTTCACTTATATGTGGATGTTAGCTATTTATTCATTGTTTAGTGAGCTATAATCTGTACAACCACAGAGTTAGGTAGAGTAAGGGACTAGGTACAGGGATGGTTCTCCTCTGGAAGTGGGAAAATAGATAGTTACAGATGGGCGAGTGTTCTGGACTAGAATGGGAGAATCAAACAGGGACAGTGAGAGAACACAGGGGTGAGGGAAGAAAGACAGAGGGACCACTAAAACTAAGTCCCTATTTGAGGTCATATGTAAATCTAGTAAAGTTGATGTTTCCATAGATATATATGACAATCTAAATGAAATCACTAAATAATGGAGGAGACAGAGGTCCAACTGGACATCTCTTGTAACTAAAGGGAGCTTCCAGTATCAGAAATGGTCTATATCTAATCAAGTTGTTATCCAAAGGGAACATCCAAAGAACTATTGCCAAGGCTATTGTAGTTCTCCACAAACTGATGGTAAGGCCTCATTGCTGAAGACAACACTTTCCTTGAACACAGATGTTGAGCTGGTGCCTGTCTAGAGCTTTCACTTCATGGGTTAGTAGTATTCATGGTACTGGAAAGTGCTCTGCACACTACCAGAGAAAAAAAGGTAAACCCCAAGGCAACTACAAAGCCTGCCATCTACAAGAATGACCTGCTTATAAGACATGCTGGTGTAATAGTGGCACAAAGCTTGGGAGAGTAACCAACTAATATCTGATTTGATTTAATGCCCTGTTTATGAGATGGAACCCATACCCAGTGCTGCTTGGGTAGCCAAGAACCTAAGACTAGATAGACCAGGGACCTAGGGAAAACCTAATGCTACTGTTCTCCTAAAGTAAGAAAACGATTCCTAACAACGTTCTGCTGTGCTCACAGATCTGTGCTTAGCTCAGCCATCATCTCAGAGAAGCTTCCTCCCAGCAGGTAGAGCCATTGTTAGGCCATGTGCAGAGAGTGAGTGGCCATGAAACACTTAGCCATAAGAGCCAGCAGGTAGAGCCACTGTTAGGCCATGTGCAGAGAGTGAGTGGCCATGAAACACTCAGCCATAAGAGGAATGTCTTCATCAAATCCTTTCTCTGGGTCTCAGGGAACTCTGTGGAAGTGGAGACAGGAAGACTATAGGGACCATAGGGGATGAAGGGTACAAAATAATCAAGGTCTTATAGACACAACAGGACTGTCATACATATAAATGCAGAGACTGTGGCAGCATGCCCAGAGCCTGCAAAGGTTTAGACCAGATTGGGTCCTACAACTGAAAGAAGTGAACAGAAGGCCCCATTCCTAACCAAAAAAACTATATCCAACTGATAGCCACTTGCAAATTAAAATTTAGTTTTAAGGGAAGGCTCCATGTTCAGTGTCCTCTTTTAAGGTTCTGTGTTTCATACCATGAAGTTAGGGTATTGTTTCTTAGTCGTGAGCCTATCCTTTAACAGCTGAGCCATCTCTCCTGCCAAGGGCATTATTTTAATAGCCTTATTCATCTTTTTTTTTTTTGGAGGGGGGAGTGAAATAAAAATTTCTTTATTCTTATCTATTTAGGTTGGATAGCCAAGAGACCTAGGAAATATCCAAACACAACTGGCAAAAAACAAAAAACAAAAAACCCTGATGATATTCTGCTATACTAGTAGGCCAGAGCACAGCACAGTCTTCTTTGACGTACATATCGTGGCTTCTGGTTTTATTGTTTTAGGGAGGATTCCTGTGTGTCCAAACATGTGTGTCTCTAAACTATATTATTGTGTGCATTACTGTACTTTCTTAGGATTGTCATTGTTGTTGCTGCTATTGTTTCTATGTTTGTTTGTTTTGTCTTATTCTGATTTATTTGTTATTATTTATTTTATTACTATTCTTTAGATGCCTGCTTGTTTTCTAATGAGAGACCAAATAGGGATAGACCTGGATGCTAGGGGAGATAGGGAGGAATTGGGAGGAGTAGGGGTAGGGGAAACTAATCAGAATATATTGTATGAAAAAAAGTATATTGTCAGTAAAAGGAAAAAACCCAAACAGACCTCATATGAAGACTCACAATTTGCGAGGTGAGATGTGACCTGCAGAGGTGAGTTCTCCTGCAGAGACCCCGCTCAGTGCCTCTGAACATGCCATATGTCATCTTTCATGACCTTTCCCCTCATGAGCCACCTAACCTTTTGTGTCCCTCTTGATACACCCTACTTTCACCCAAAGGAAATTCAAGTACACAAGCATACCTGAAAAGGAAGCTTACATATTTTCTTCCCTTGCAGTATTTGGAAAATAGCTAAATATGAACAGGCATGCCAAAGCTGGGGGAGTGTTATTAATTTGTTTCTTCTATCTTTAGGCAGAAGTCCAAAGAAACCAATGCTCAGGACACTCAGTTTTTAAATGTTGTCTAGAAATGTCAGCAACATGCAGTTTTGAGAAAGGATACCTATCTAGCGTGCTGGCTAAGAGCAGGGCTTTGCTAAAGATGTCTGTGAATCAATTTTTAGTATCATGATTTACAAAACCAGGTATCTTCAGACAGAGCAGCTGACCTTTCTGTGGCTTCGCATATGGGGGTACTGATGTATTTACCTCCTAAGACTATGAGGGCCAAATGAGTTACCATACATGAAGTACATATATTTGTCAGCACGGCAGACATCTCTGGCAGATAGTGAGTGCTATATCATGCGTGAATACTTGCTGTTTTCAAGGAGAAGCGTTTGGCTTTACACTAGACATTTTTCAGAGCTTCGGAGCAGTGTCTTTTATCTTCCTTTAGTAGGGTGGTGAGTAGGAGGCAGAGAGGATGAAGGAAGCTTTGTGAAGTAAAAACACTTGCAAATTTTCGAGGCTTGGTGTTTGGCTCAAAGATAGACAGTCAACAAGAAGACTCCAGCTGACATTAGTGTTTCCCCAGGAATCCATATTCTCCTCCATCATCCATGCAGAACATGTTGCTGCTGCAGACTACTGCTCAGTTTCATCCTCTTCATCTGTCTACAACAGGAACTTGTCTGTAGTGAAATGAAAAAAAAATATCGTTATTTCTAATTTTTTTTTCTCAATGCCTCAGTCATTGAAGGTTTTACATGTAGGCCATTTAGGTGTCATCAATCCATCAAGTTTAAACAGGACAGATGATGAATCATGAATGTTTATGAGGACATGGTAGCAATTATAATGATGGTGATGAAGAATGAAGTGAAGAGATGGTTCTATTGGGATGCTTCCCCTGAGCCTACGATGGCAGTGGAAAGTAGTCCAGCGGGCTTGGGCACTGCCATTGCTCCAAGATAGATGGAGAGTCTTACCTAACAGCCCCTGCCCTGGTTCATATTTTTTAAAGGAAATAAGTCTCTTGGAACCAGGCTTGCAAGTTTTACATTGAATGAACAACGATTTCCTATGTTAAGTTATTTCAGCTGAAGAATAGAGAGATTGCTGAAATAAATGGCTGGAGAATTCGAATTGCATTCATTCTTGACATTGAAACTGACAAATAGCTTCATTCCCTACTGAAATGGAAAGCTTATTATTCTGAGACACAGGTGGGTTCCAGGGAGACAGGGTATCTGCATTTTATTTTCCTCAACTCTTCTAGATATAATGACATGATTTTCTGAAATCCCCCCCTGGGATCCATCCCTTGTCCCACTCTCCACATTTGACTGCCAATGAAGCCAATTAAGACAGATTAGCCAGTATCAGCCCCATTGGGACAGCTGGGACAGCCTGAGCGGGATTTCTCAGGTAGATTAGAGTTGTAGGTTGTGGAGGTGATGTGAGAGCAGAGCAACCAGATGGGTTGATGTGGAACTTCTGTAGCCTGCACCCTTCCTACCAGGGATCAATGCTATCCCGAAAGTCCCCTATACCCTCCCCCAGCCCTGCTCCCCTACCCACCCACTCCCACTTCTTGGCCCTGGCATTCCCCTGTACTGGGGCATACAAAGTTTGCAAGACCAAGGGGCTTTCTTCCCAATGATGGCCAACTAGGCCATCTTCTGCTACATATGCAGCTAGAGCTGTGGGGTTCTTAAGTGGCATATCCTCAGCCCTGGGTGCTTCTCATCTTCCTGTCACAGGAGTCTCAGCAAGGAGCCTTGCATTGAATATAGCACCCAAAGAAGCCATGAATTAACTCAACAAGCTGCAGCAGGCTCATGGGCTCCTGTCCTAGTCTCACCCGGGTACTCCTACCACAGAAATTGGATCCTTGTGACAATGTCCTCAGATGGAATCCTCTGAATACTGCCCTTTCCTGTTTTAGGGAACAGGTCCTTGATCACCCATCTTCTTCCCTAGTCCTCTCCTGCTCCTTGGAGACATGCATATCTAAGAGGCTATCTGAACTGTGATTCCTCACATTCCACCCCACTAACCCTTTGTGCTTTAAAGCTGATGAGTAACTTACAGAGTCCTGCTGAGTGTTCCCGGCCTGGCATTGTTCATTGGGAAGTCACAGACTTCAGTTTTGTTGCCTTGCATTCCCTTGATCTCCAGCAGGAGTCTGTTGTGCCAAGTGTGTGGTAGCTAGTATGTTACACAGCTATAGATGATTAAGAACACTGTAAGAGCTGCTCCTGAAGTTAGGGAGAAGAGCAAGATTTGAGGAGGCAGTAGTTTTTATTGTTTATTAAATAACAAAAGCAATAACTATATTGCAGAAATAAGCCAACAACGAATAGTAGCCAGTGAAATTAAATGAAAATCTCTTTGCATTATTAATTCTATTTTTCTCATTTTATTTTTTTAATTTAATTTTTTTTTAAAGCATTTTAGGCATGGGTGCTGTATTTATATAATTTCTGTTCTTCCACTACTCCTTCAACACTTCTGGTGTTCTGTTCCCTCCCTACTCTCTTTCAAATTCATAACCCTTCTTTTCATAGTATTCACACCCACAGGCATGCACACACACACACACACACACACACACACACACACACACACACACAATGTTGCTGGTATGTACATGTGTTTATGAATGACCACTTAGGGCTGGGTAGCCTACCAGGGAGCTTGCATCTCTGGAGAAAACCTGGGTATTGATTTCTTCATCTGGGAGTGGGATTTGGGGAAATTCCACTTATCTATGGTCCATGTTGGCATGTTAACCACTGTTGTCATTAATTGGGTCTTGTTTAGAAAACCATATTGTTGAGATTTCATTAGTGAACCTTCCCTGGCATATTGAGAAAAAAATACTATTTAGCAGCAGGTATTATAGTCCTCTGATATTTTTTATTCAATCTTTCTGCTCCTCTTCTGTGATGTTCCCTGAGTCTTAAGTGTGGGGATTGAATTGTAGATGTGTCAGTTGGGACTGTCCATCTGGTGGTCACCTATTCTCTGCACTTTGACCAGTTGTGGGTCTCCATAATGATCTCCATCTGTTGCAAGAAAGAAGCTCCTTTGATGACTGATAAGTGCTACACTCATCTGCAGGTATAGGGATATACATTTTGAATAAATATTGTATTAGTTTAGGAAATATAGCAGGTTGTCTTCTGGTATCTGTCTCTTCTCTAGTGATGGGTAGTGGTCTGGTATCAAGTATGGATTTCTATGAACAGGCCTGCTGCTGATTATTTCCAAATGAAAGCACAGATACTGGACCATTGGGAAATTAGATCACTGGGGAAATCTTGCTGGGCCTGTCCCCATATCTCATAGACTTTATGATTATTGACTGCTTTTATCCTTTGGCAGCCTGAATGGCAACTTCCATGACATGAGAACTAGTTCTGAGAAAGGAGACTTCCCTATTAGTTCCAGTTCAGTTTCTCTATGTCCTGTATCTGGTGTGTGGTATCTTTAGCAATGAGGTCTTGCCTTCAAGTCAAGGGCAGTGGCAAGAGTGTCTTGCATGAGAGCATCTTGGATTCCTGACCAACAACTTACTGGCGGTTTCTTATGCCTTACAATGTTTTTTTTTTTTTTTCAGAGGGGAGAGGTACTATCACCTCATATAGTATGTACATGTATGCATATAAATAAATATACATTTAAAGTATGCTCATAAAACTTTCTATATGACTTTTACAAACATCCTTAATGTTATTTGTCTTCATTCCTCGGCATTAATCTCTCTCTTTCCTCTCCAGTTAAAAGCCCTGCCTCACAGAGTTCTCCTTTTATATCACTTCTATTCAATTATGCCCCCTCTACAGCTCCTCATGACTCCAATGGTCCCTTTCTACTTCCTGGCTTCTAAGTTACCGCAGGTTATATACTCAAATATAAACATTTGGAGCTATTTACAAACAAAAAATATTCAGTGTTTATCTCTCTGGGTCTGGGTTACTTCACTAAGTGTACTATTTTAGTTTTTTCCATTTATCTGAAAACTTCATGACTTCATTTTACTTACAGATGAATATAATTCTCTTGTGTTTATGAACTACATTTTTACTATCCACATATCAGTTGAAGGTCTGAGAACACATTTATGGAGTAGGATGTCAAGTCCCTTAGGCACGTGCAAAGTAGTCGTATAGTTGGGTCATATAGTAGCTATAGTTTTAGCTTTTTAAGTGACAGCAGATGCTGGTGAAGATGTGGAGAGAGAAGAACACTCCTCTACTGCTGGTGGAATTGCAAGCTGGTACAATTACTCTGAAAATCGCTTTTGGCGGTTCTTCAGAAAATTGGGCATAGTACTACCTGAGGACCCAGATATAGTACTCCTGGGCGTATACCCAGAAGATGCTCCAACATGTAATAAGGACATATGCTCCACTCCTGTTCATAGCAGCCTCATTTATAATAGCCAGGAGCTGGAAAGAAGCCAGATGTTCTTCAACAGAGGAATGGATACAGAAAATGTGGTACATTTACACAATGGAGTACTACTCAGCTATTAAAAATGATGAATTCATGAAACTCTTAGGCAAATGTATGGATTGGTAACCCACAGGGTATGCACTCACTGATAAGTGAATATTACCCCAAAGCTCCAAGTATCCAAGATACAATTCACAGACCACATGAAGCTCAAGAAGAAGGAAGACCAGAGTGTGGGTGCTTTGGTCCTTCTTAGAAGAACAAAATACTCACAGGAGCAAATATGGAGGAGATAAAGTGTAGAGCAGAGTCTGAAGGATAGGCCATCCAGAGACTGTTCCACCTGGGGATTCATCCCATATACAGTTACTAAACCCAGACACTATTGTGGATGCCAAGAAGTGCGTGCTGAAAAGAGCCTGATATGGCTGTCTCCTGAGAGGCCCTGCCAGAGCCTTTCAAATACAGAGGTGGATGTTAGCAGCAAACTATTGGACTGAGTACAGTGTCCCCAATAGAGGAGCTAGAGAAAAGACTGCAGGAGTTGAAGGGTCTGCAACACCATTGGAAGAACAACAATATCAACCAACCAGACCCCCCAGAGCTCCCAGGAACTAAGCCATCAACAAAGGAGTACACATGGCTCCAGCTGCATATGTAGCAGAGGATGGCCTTGTCATGCATCAATGAGAAGAGAGGTCCTTGGTCCTACTAAGGCTCAATAGATGCCTCAGTGTAGGAAAATTGAGGGCAGGGAGGTGGGAGTGGGTGGTTGGGTGGGTGGGTGGAGGAACACCCTCACAGAAGCAATGGAAGGGAGGATGGGATAGGGGGTTTCTGGGAGGGGGAGAAACTGGAAAAGGGGATAACATTTGAAATGTAAATAAAGAAAATATTCATTAAAAAAAAGAAAAAGAAAAAGAAAAAGGAATTCTCCATTCTGATCTCTAATGTGGCCGCACCAGTTTGCAATGCCACCAACAGTGAGTGAGGTTCTACCTTCTCCATTACTTCATCTGCATTTGTTATGAATTGTTTCTTTATCTTAGCCATTCTGATTGCATCAAGAAGATATCTCGAGGAAGTTTTAATTCACATTTCCCTAAGTACCATGGATATTGAGTACTTTAAAAGTACTTCTTACTTTAAAACCACCATTTCTTAATTCAAAGCCTGTTTTTAAAACTTGGGTTGTTTTCTTGACTCTCCTTTTTTAGTTCCGTGTATATTCTAGACATTCATCTCCTATCAGATATGTAGCTAGCAAAGATTCTCCCCCACTCTGTGGGCTCCTCTTTGCTGGATCGCTTGTTTCCGTTGCTCTTTGCTGGATCGCTTGTTTCCTTTTTGCTCTACAGAAGGTTTTAGTTTGATGAGGTCTCCTTTGTCAATTGTCAGCCTAAATGGCTGAATAAATGGAGTTCTATTCAGAGAGTCTTTTCCTATACCTATTTCATGATGGGTACTACCAATGTTGTCTTCTAGAAGTTTCAAGGGTTGTTTCATATGGATGTCTTTGAAGCATTTGCAGTTGATTTTGGTGCAAGGTGACAGATAAGAATCTAATTTCATTCTTCTGCAGGTGGGCATGCAGTTTCCCAAGCACCATTTGATAAAGATGCTGTCTTTCCTCCAGTGTGCATTTTTGGCATGTCCATAGCAGGAAAATCATACTTTAAAAATCAAATAACCAAAGTATTACTTTTCTTTACAAATGTTAATGCTTTGGTTTTTTTTTCTTTTCTTTAAGATATGGAATGCTGCTTATGAGATGATATTAAATGAGCTTTCTGCGTATCTTAGTTCATTTAGGCTATTATAACAAACCACAAAAATCCAATTGACCTATCAATAAGAAGAAAAATATTTATTACATTTCTAGAGGCTGAGAAGTTCAAAATCCGTGTCTGCTGGCTTATAACCCCTTCATTCTCACTGTCTCCTCACATGGCAGAAGGATGAGGGAGCTTCTGTGGTTTGTTATAAGGGCATTAATCTCATCATAAGGTTTCCACCCCATGAACTAACAACATTCCAAAGACTCTGTCTCATTCATTCACCTTGGGGGTTGAGATCTGAACATATGAACTTGGAGGAAGGATGCTCATATTCAGACTTACAGACTACATTATCCTGCTATTCAGTTGTTGAAAATGCCCAAGCTTTCAGGCTTACTCTCTAATGCTGAACTATGTATGGCAAAGTGATGATGCTTTTAATGATCAAGACAAAAATCAAAGGAGGAAAGAGAGAAGAACAAGCAAGTGGAAGGGAGGGGGAGAGTGAACAAGTAAAGAGAAAGAGGAGAATAGAGAGAGGAGGAGAGAGGAGAGAGGAAGCAAGGAGAAGCGAGTGAGGTCTGATCAAAGACGGACTGAAAGGAACGGAATCTGAGATGGCATTGAAGCCTTTCTATATTAGAAAGGATTTACAAACCTCACAGAAGAAATTAGAAATTATATGCGAAGGACCAAAATAATTCAGCAAAAAATGCACCAAAATTAAATTAAAGGATATATAAGTGATATCCCAGGGACAGAAGCAGAGCCATAAAATTGTATTGCAGGATTCACTCGGGGGTTAGAGTTGACCCGGTTCATCATTCTAGGAATTTCATCTTAACTCGTCTCGTCTCTCTCCTCCCCATTCCATGCCCTGGAAATACCTAATTTCCCGTAGGTACAGTCTCACCACGCTCACAGCCCACTGGTAATAAGAAGAGTGCAAACAACTATATTAGAATGCTGTAAAAGTTGAGGCCAGCAGGCTTCAAGAGAGGATGGAGGTTGTCTCAGACTTTCTCTCTTTATCAGGAAAGATGGATTATGCCTGCAATATACTGATGAACTGACAGAGCTTAGACCTCCTTCTTGCCTTCTGGATGTCATGACCTAGCCTTTGGACATTTGTCCTGGAACTATCTTATGTGTCTTGTCAAGAAAACTCAGTTATCAGAGAGTGAATTCATTTGCTCTACTCATTTGATGTGAATGAGGAGAAATTTTAAACCAGGTAAGAATTAAGTGGCACAGAATATTTGTTTGATTTAGTTACTGGTACATAGAAAAGGCTCAAAATACTGAGTGATATTTCCAGCATGAAAGCACCTCTGTGCCAACACCCACGCAGCCACTCAGTTGTTCTACGACCACGGGAAAGCCCATTAGCTTCCTTTGTACCTCACATTCCTAATCTATAAAAAACATTTATTAAAAATAAGAATAAATAAAGGTGCTTATCACAGAGAGAGTTGCTGACAATACAGAGTTATAAAGAACTTAGGTTTGTGTTTGGCATATAGTAAACTTTCAGTAATCACAAATTACTGTAATTATATGATCAGTAAATCCTTAGTGTCTGTAGTGAAAAAAGGCTCATTTAGGCTACTGTAAGAAAAACAATGTGTTGTCAAAAATGTTAGGGGATGGTCGCTGGTAAACCATGAGGATTGAGAGAAGCTTCCAAGGCTGATTATCCTCTTCACCTTGGGCATATGGAGTTCATAATCCATTGGTCAAGGCACTGGCTTATCTTTTGGACTCAGGATTATAGCTAAATCTCTGGGTATTCTCCAGTGCAAACTTTACAGAAAGACAGATTGGATTGTTTTGCCTAATTGCTATCAGTGTTCTTCAGGACTGCCTGAGATCAGGTGACACATATTATGGAGACTCATATATCTCAGAGACCTAAGGGAGCATGTGTAGCCTGTCTAACTGCAATGATGAATGTGTTGTGTCAGATGCTAAGGCACTAATTGAAGTAAGTTTCTACATAAAACTCCATTAAAGTGTTTCTGATGTTCAGAGGTAATGAAGCAGTTTTCACTTCTCAGGTGGGAATTACCCTTCAACTTTTCCCAATCTAGCTAACTGCATCTGTGTTCTTCATTATAACCAGTCTAGCCATGGCATTACACATATCTGGTTGTTTTGCTACTAGGGATCATTCCAATAATCCACAGCAACAAACAAACTGGATATAAGAATGTGCTTAACATTCTGAATGTAAAAATTTTAATCCAAACATTGCATAAGAAAGTCAAGTCTACATGCAAGTTGTCTCTAGTTGTCTACACAGAGATTGAAAGAGTCAATTTATCAATTATGGCAATGCATTTCAAACAGATTCAAGTTCAGAGGTGGCACTAGGTTCAGAGACACTTTGAAGTGCATGTCCATTTGGCAATAATAAAAAATGCAATATAGGCTCTGGGGCTTGAATAAGAAGGTTCTGTAAGGTTTTGAATGTCCACAGTCACAGGGAATTTTCTTGGCTAACACTAAGAGTATTAAGGCTAAACCAGCCCAGATAGGCTGCCTGGTTGGTGATTCAGTCTCTGGGAACTCCCTGGGGTCTGGGTTAGTTGAGACTGCTGGTCTTCCTATGGGGTAGCTCTCTCCTTCAGCTTCTTCAATCCTTCCTCTAATTCAACCACATGGCTCCCCAACTTCAGTTCAATGGTTGGGTGTAAGTGTCTGCATCTGTCTCAGTCAGCTGCTGGAAGGACCTCTCAGAGGACAGCTATGCTAGCCAGGCTCCTATCTGTAAGCACATCATAGCATCAGTAATAGTGTTAGGCCTTGGTGCTTCCCCACCATGGGCCAATCACCTTTCCTTCAGTCTCTTCTCCACTTTTGACCCTGCATTTCTTTTAGACAGGAGCAAATCTGGGTCAGAAATTTTGATTGTGGATTGATAGCCCTAGTGTCCCTCCACTTGAGACCTTGTCTATCTACTGGAGGTGGACTCTCCACAGTGTTGGGCATTTTGGCTAAGGTCATCCCCTACCAAGTCCTGAGTGTCTCTCACCTCCAAGATCTCTGGTACTTTCTAGAAGGTCCTCCCACCTCCCATCCCCAGAAGCTATATATTTCCATTCATTCTTCTGGCCCTTTGGGCTTCTCTCCTGTCCCCCAGCCCTCTACCACCATACCTGATCCTGTTTCCCTTTTACCTTCCCTCTCCCTCCCCCCACCCAGGTCCTTCCCTCCCTCTGCTTCCTGTGATTATTTTGTTCCCCCTTCTAAGTGGGATTGAAGCTTCCTCACTTGGGCCTTCCTGCTTGTTAAACTTCTTACAGTCTGTGGGTTGTATCCTGGGCATTCTGTACTTGTCGGCTAATATCCATTTTTCAGTGAATATACACCATGCATATTCTTTTGGGTCTGGGTTACCTCACTTCAGGATGATATTTTCTAGTTTGATCCATTTGCCTGCAAAATTTATGTTGTCCTTGTTTTTAATAGCTGAATAGTACTCCATTGTGTAAATGAACCACATTTTCTGTATCCATTCTTCTGTTGAGGGACATGTGCGTTGTTTCCAGCTTCAGGTTATTACAAATAAGGCTGCTATGAATATAGTGGAGCATATATGTCCTTGTGGTATGGTGGGGCATCTTTTGGGTATAGGCCCAGGAGTGGTATAGCTGGGCTTTCAGGTAGAACTATTTCCAATTTTCTGAGGAATCACCAGACTGATTTCTCCCAGGGTAACATATTGGCCTAAAATGTCCGAGCAATCCCTTCTCAGGTCACACTCAGCCTTCCTTCCTTAGATTCGCAGACAATGGGTTAATCTGATGTTTATAAATAAGGGCTTTTTGTTTTTGTTTTTGTTTTGTAGTTCTGGGGGATGGAACATTGAGCTTTGTGATAGCAAATAGTTCTGAGGGCAGACACTGTGGTGTGAGTCTATCTATAGTCCTAGCTCTCAGGAGGTTTGAGCAAGAGGTTTGAAGGTGATAGGCCAGGCTGGGCAAAAGAGGATGATTCTGTCTCAGGAACCCAAAATACAGTTCCGAGTCTGGCTTTTATTCTGAGGTTTGTACGAGTTTAAAATCAAACTTGTGTTCAGTGTGACTCTGTTTTAAAGTCACAAAAGCTTGCCATTGTAATTTGAAAAGGCACAAAGCTTTTCAAGAGAAGCTGAACAGTTGAGTCCTATCATGGAGATGAAATTAATGTAGAAGAGGTAAAGTTGAATGTTGAAAGTCCCCTACCTGATGAGGCCCATAGGAGTATGTGAGAGCTTGCTGGATAGAGTCGGTGGGTACCAACCACTTTACCATCCGTCCGAAGAGCGCACATGAAGAGACTGCCATGGCTCCGCTTTAATCCTTTTGAAGTTTTGGCTGTGAAGGTTGGCTCCCAGCTGCCTCACTGGCAGTGCTGCTGGGGGTATTTTGAGGGTGAACAGAAGAAAGAAAGCAGCCTGCATGGGAGATTAGATGAGAGTGGACGGGACAACCAAGGAAAGAACAGACAGAGGCTGTCAGAGGAGGCTGAGTTAACCTGGGGAGAATTCTGCTTTTCCATATCAAGGCACCAGTAGATTTGAATTAGAGATTTAGAGCAAAGGGGGTCTATGGATGAAATGAATGATTAAGAGATTGAGCCAGAACTCTTCATTTGACCCCAGGTGTTTGCTGGAAGGAGCACAGTTAATTCTATAAAAAGTTAAGGAATTGACACCATGGATATTTGCATCTAATCAAAATTTTAGAAAGACAAAAGCAGGCTTTATAAGAAAAAAAATACAGACTAGGATAAAGACTCTCAGTTCCCTGCCTCAAATGCAGTAGATGAAGCAGATTCCCAGGCATCGTCTCACCCCACAGACCCTGGAGTTTCTGAGGCAAGACAGATTTTCCATGTGGAATACGTATTTATTCATTCTATCTAGATTTTGGCAGAAAAGTACTACTAGAAGAAGATCCTCATGTAGGACCTCTCTTCCTGCCTGCCCGTCTTCTCCCCTTTACCCCCAAAGCACCATGGCCATCCTCCATCACGGGCCTCCCCTAGCAATCTACAGCTTTGGCCTCAGTCTGCCTAGGGGAAGATGTTTAACAAAAACCCTTTAAAGTTGTACGTTCTTTCTGAGAGAAGTAAAGGCTCTTTGGAAAGAAGCCTACAGAGAAAAATCCATGAGAACTCCTGTGCATTTACCCACAAGGGGGGCTTTTAACTGAGGTTTGCAGGTTGAGCTGAATTGAAGGCATCATTCTGCTCAAGTCTGCAGGGAAAACGCGAAGTAGATTAAGCAGTGATTGATAAATTAAGTGGGTAATTATTTCTATTTTTTAAAATCTTCACTCTAATTGCATTTCCCTTTAAATAGGGTAGAAGTCTTATGCTAAGTTCAGACAAGACATTTGATGTTTGGCAAACTAATAAAAAATCTGCATGGTATAACAGAGAGTGACTCCTGTGTTAGTTCTCAACCACAGGAAAGGGGGTCCTGGCCTACCAGCTCACAGAATGGCCCTGAGTTCACTGTGGTGACTGTCACTCAGATCTCTATTTTACAGAGTCCCTCATTCTTCTTCTAGGTCCTTAGAAGAAAAGTGGGTGTGTGGAAGTTGGGATGGCTAGCTAATCTTGGATATTAACTTGACACAACTGGCAAGAAAGATCCTCAACTGACAAATTGTTTTCATCAGATAGGCCTGCGAGGGAATTTTCTTGATTGCTAATTGATGGAGGAGGGCCCAGCCCACTTTGGGTGGTGGTATTCCTACACAATCAGGCCTGGAGGAGGTAACTGAGCTCAAGTCAGCAAGCAGTGGGGCCTCTAGGCTCTGTGCTTCAGTTGCCCCTTCAGGTTCCTGCTGTGAGTTCCTGCCTGACTTCCCTCAAAGGTGGACTATGACTTAGAGGTATAAGGTGAAATAAGCCTTTTCCTCCCACTTTGCTTTAGGACATAGTGTTTATCACAACAAGAGAAACCACAGCAGAACAGAAGTAAAAGGACACAGCTGTGTTTTTAATAGCTGTTTGGGGCTTTGAGCACTGGCATCAGGGCCAAGTCTACTTCAAATGGAAGGGAAGGCTAACCTGTCACATAGCCTCAAATCACTGCATTGTGATTGTTCTGAAAAACAATTTCATTGGGATATAATTGATAAAGACTGTAAAAAAGAAGCTGTCCCAGGAGGCCTCTAAACTCAGTTATTGCCTCTGCTCATTCTTGCGGCTCTACTCTTGTCAGATTGTCTATTGATAAGCACAACTTTGTTGTTTCATTTTGAATGTGTGTGACTTTTTGTTCTTTTTCTTGATTCATTGCAATTTCTTGTAGACCCAGTTTGGCATGAAATGTAAATGTTAAAATTCTTTGTCTTGTTTCTGATCTCCTCCATCAAACACAGTGCTAGTTTTCTTTTAGGTTTTGAATGAGATTTATCAGGTTAAGAGAGTTTCTTTCTATCTGTGGTAGGCTGAAGATATTTGCACAGAAGGTACTGCATTTTCTTGGGCATTTTTCTACTTTTATTAAGTATAATATTTTTATTCTGCTATTTAATTAATTGACTGAATTTTAAAATAATGAATCTAACATAGCTGTGATTTACTGTGCTTCTTTATAGAATGTTGGGTTCAGCTGTCTGAAGCACCAACGACAGTTTAATAAAATGTTAAGAATTCATAGGGATATTGATCTGTGGGTTTGCTTTCTTGTGGTCCCAGCTTGGTTTAGTTCCAAAGTAACACTGGGCTCAGGAAGTATTCGCTACTTTTCAGTTTCCTTGGAAGAATTTTTACAATTCATGCTGCTTTTTTTTCCCTCTTAAATGTTTAACAGAAGTCTTCTATGAAGTCACCCAACTTTGAAGTTACGCATTTAGTTCTTTAATAGGTAACTGGGTGTTCTACTGGCTTTACTGAAGTAGGCTTTGATAGTTCATATCTTTAGAGAAATTTAAATTTCTTCTATATTAGTGAAATAATTCCTAAAATGCTGCCTTACTATATATTTTAATGTCAATAGATATTTTTGATGAACAGACTTTAATTCCATTGATTTTCTATATTGCCTTTGTATTTTCTATTTCACTGACATCTCTTCTGACTTCTATCATTTTTTTTCTTCTTCTGGGTTAACGAATTTTATTTGTTCTTTTTCTTTATGGTAAAATCTGAAATCATTGATTTGAGAGCTTTCTTCTTCTCTAAGATTGGAATTTAATACTACAGATTTTTTTCTTACTATGGTATTATACATACCACGCACACTATGGTCCCTTAATCTTTCATGATATATCTCTCAAAAGAACTGTATCATCAAATCTATACAATATTATATATTTTGTAATATATATTGTAATATATGTTTTACTATTGATTTTTGCATTGATGTGTAAATGGGTATTTCCCCACGTCTTTCTGTGACTCATTTTGTTAGACATACTTTAAAATCTATTAAAATTTGTCCTATGATGTAGTGCATTTTGTTTTGCATTCTGAGTGACCTTGAAGAATGTGTATTCTGCTACCATTGAGTATGTGCTCTCTACCTGTCACTTTGGTCAAATAATTATTAAATGTTCTATATCATTACTACTTTCTGTCTGACTGTTACCAATTACCAAGAACAGCAATTGGACTGAAGGTATAATTATGGACTTTCTTTTTTTAATTTTATTTTATTAGATCTTTTCTTTACTTACATTTCAAATGCTATCCTGAAAGTTCCTTATACCCTCACCATCCCTGTTCCCCTACCCACCCACTCCCTCTTCGTGTCCCTGGCGTTCCCCTGTACTGGAGCATATAAAGTTTGCAAGACCTAGGGTCCTCTCTTCTCAATTATGGCTGACTAGGCCATCTTCTGCTACATATGCAGCTAGAGACACAAGATCTGGGGGTACTGGTTAGTTCATATTTTTGTTCCCCTATAGGGTTGCAGACCCTTTCATCTCCTTGGGTACTTTCTCTAGCTCCTCCATTGGGGGCCCTGTGTTCCATCCTATAGATGACTATGAGCATCCACTTTTATATTTGCCAGGCACTGGCATAGCCTCAAACAAGACAGCTATATCCGGGTCCCTTCAGCAAAATCTTGCTGGCATATGCAATAGTGTCTGCATTTGGTGGCTGATTATGTGATGGATCCCTGGGTGGGGTAGTCTCTGGATGGTCCATCCTTTAATCTTAGCTCCAAACTTTGCCTCTGTAACTCCTTCCATGGGTATTTTGTTCCCTGTTCTAAGGAGAAATGAAGTATCCACACGCTGGTCTTCCTTCTTGATTTTCTAGTGTTTTGCAAATTTTATCTTGGGTATTCTAAGTTTATGAGCTAATATCTACTTATCAGTGAGTGCATATCAAGTGACTTCTTTTGTGATTGGGTTACCTCACTAAGGATGATATCCTCCAGATACATACATTTGCCCAAGAATTTTATAATAGCTGAGTAGTACGCCATTGTGTAAATGTTCCACATTTTCTGTATCCATTCCTCTGTTGAGGGACATCTTGGTTCTGTCCAGTTTCTGAATATTATAAATAAGGCTTCTATGAACATAGTGGAGCATGTATCCTTATTACCATTCTGAACATCTTCTGGGTATATGCCCAGGAGAGGTATTGCTGGATCTTCCGGTGGTTCTATGTCCAATTTTCTGAGGAACAGCCAGACTGACTTCCAGAGTGGTTGTACAAGCTTGCCATCCCACCAGCAATGGAGGAGTGTTCCTCTTTCTCCACATCCTCGCCAGCATCTGCTGTCATCTGAATTTTTGATCCTAGCCATTCTGACTAGTGTAAGGTGGAATCTCAAGGTTGTTTTGATTTGCATTTTCCTGATGATTAAGGATGTTGAACATTTTTTTCAGGTGTTTCTCAGCCATTCTGTATTCCTCAGTTGAGAATTCTTTGTATAACTCTGTACCCTATTTTTAATAGGGTTATTTTAATTTCTGGAGTCCAGCTTCTTGAGCTCTTTGTATATATTGGATATTAGTCAGCTGTTGGAGGCCTTTTTGTTTTATTGACAGTGTCTTTTGCCTTACAGAAGCTTTGCAATTTTATGAGGTCCCATTTGTCAATTATTGATCTTACTGCACAAGCCATTGTTGTTTTGTTTAAGAATTTTTCCCCTGTGCCCATATCTTTGAGACTTTCCCCCACTTTCTCCTCTATAAATTTCAGTGTCTCTGGTTTTATGTGGAAGTCTTTGATCCACTTAGACTTGAGCTTTGTACAGGAGATAAGAATGGATCAGTTCACATTCTTCTACATGATAACCTCCCGTTGTGCCAGCACCATTTGTTGAAAATGCTGTATTTTTTCCACTGGATGGTTTTAGCTCTCTTGTCAAAGATCAAGTGACTATAAGTGTGTGGATTCATTTCTGGGTCTTCAATTCTATTCCATTGATCTACCTGTCTGTCACTGTACTAGTACCATACCATTTTTATCACAATTGCTCTGTAGTACAGCTTGAGGTCAGGCATGATGATTCCACCAGAGGTTCTTTAATGTTGAGAATAGTTTTTGCTATCCTAGGTTTTTTATAATTCCAGATGAATTTGCAAATTGCCCTTTCTAACTCAGTGAGGAATTGAGTTGGAATTTTGATGGGGATTACATTGAATCTGTAGATTGCTTTCAGCAGGATAGCCATTTTGACTATATTAATCATGTCAATCCATGAGCATGGGAGATCTTTCCATCTTCTGAGATCTTCAATTTCTTTCTTCAGAGACTTGAAGTTCTTATCATACAGATCTTTCACTTCCTTAGTTAGATTCACACAAAGGTATTTTATATTATTTGTGACTAGTGTGAAGGATATTGTTTCCCTAATTTTATTCTCAGCCCGTTTATCCTTTAGAGAAAGGCCATTGATTTGTTTGAGTTAATTTTATATCCAGCTACTGTACTGCAGCTGTTTATCAGGTTTAGGAGTTCTCTGGTGGAATTTTTAGGGTCACTCATATATACTATCATATCATCTGCAAATAGTGATATTTTGACTTCTTCCTTTCCAATTTGTATCCCCTTGATCTCCTTTTGTTGTTGAATTGCTCTGGCTAGGGCTTCAAGTACTATATTGAATAGGTAGGGAGAAAGTGGGCAACCTTGTCTAGTCCCTGATTTTAGTGGGATTGCTTCCAGCTTCTCTCCATTTACTTTGATGTTGGCTACTGGTTTGCTGTAGATTGCTTTTATTATGTTTTGGAATGGGCCTTGAATTCCTGATCTTTCCAAGACTTTTATCATGAAAGGTTGTTGGATTTTGTCAAATGCTTTCTCAGCATCTAAGGAGATGATCATGTGGTTTTTGTCTTTGAGTTTGTTTATATAGTGGATTATGTTGATGGATTTTCATAAATTAAACCATCCCTGCATCCCTGGGATGAAGCCTACTTGGTCATGATGGGTGATTGTTTTTGATGTGTTCTTGGATTCAGTTTTTCGAGGATTTTATTGAGTATTTTTGCATCGATATTCATAAGGTAAATTGGTCTGAAGTTCTCTTTCTTTGTTGGATCTTTGTGTTGTTTAGGTATCAGAGTAATTGTGGTTCCATAGAATGAATTGGGTTGAGTACTTTCTGTTTCTATTTTGTGGAATATTTTGAGTAGAGTTGGAATTAGGTCTTCTCTGAATGGCCGATACAACTCTGCACTAAACCCATCTGGTCCTGGGCTTCTTTTGGTTGGGAGACTGTTGATGACTGCTTCCATTTCTTTAGGGGAAATGGGACTGTTTAGATCATTAATCTGATCCTGATTTAACTTTGGTACCTGGTATCTGTCTAGGAAGTTGTGCATTTCATCCAGATTTTCCAGTTTTGTTGAGTATAGCCTTTTGTACTAGGATCTGATGATGTTTTGGATTTCCTTAGGTTCTGTTGTTATGTCTCCTTTTTCATGTCTGATTCTGGTAATTAGAATACTGTCCCTGTGCCCTCTAGTTAGTCTGGCTAAGGGTTTATCTATCTTGTTGATTGTCTCAAAGAAGCAACTCCTGGAGGTTTGGGAGTGGGTCAGTCATTGAGCTGTTTAATGTATACTAAAATAAAAGTGTGTGTGTGTCTTTCATTCAGGAACCCAGAACAGTGGAGCAGGTAGCGAGGACCATGAAGCAGCTGCAGCTGGGGTGATTTGAGGAGAGGTTAATTGGCTACCACAACACTTTGTTTCCCTATTAAATGTTTCTTCTTCCTCTGCATTAAACATGCTTTATAATTTCATTTTATCAGGGTGCTTGATGCTTTCAGATTCTTAACAATGTTATTGAGTTTTGCTCTGGGATGCATTTATGTTGCTAAGAAACATCTCTTCCTGTCTGTTTGGACCTTTTCTAAGAAGATTAATGCAGGGACCAGAGGAAACCCTGAATAACTGAAGTCCTGAGTAAACGTGTAATTTGACAGGCACAATCTGTTGAGGACTCAGAGACCAATTGGCTCATGGTAAATTAACAAACCAGGCTCACACCAGGCTCAGGCAGATGGCAAAGCTTTCCTTAGGAGTCAAAGTATGAATGTCTATTGATGAGGGATCAGTGTATGCAAAGACTGGGAATAGTGTTTGCTTCGCCTCCTGGGTATTTACTGCCAGCGTGCTGGCCTAAAGGGACCTACTGAGACTATCTAGTCTCTCCCACTATGCTATGCCTAATAAACACACAGAGGAACCAGCTTCATTTTATGTGTCTGTCCTTTCTTTTTTTCCTTTTATTATTATTAATCATTAAATTCATCTACATCTCAAATGATATCCCAGTTCCCAGTTACGCCCTCAAACAACCCCCATCCCATGATATCCCACTTCCCTGTTACCCCTCCCCCACTCCCCATTCCATATCTGCCCTCTCCCCTCCATTTTGCCTCTATGAGAGTGCTCCCCCACCCACCCACCCACCCACCCACCCACCGTCTCCCACCCCACTGCTCCAGCATCTCCCTACTCTGGGGCATCAAACCTCCCCAGGACCAAAGGTCTCCCCTCCCGTTACTGTTGGGCAAGGCCATCTTCTGCTACATATGTATCTGGAGCCATAGATCCTTCTAGGTAGACTCCTTGGTTGGTGGTCTAGTCTCTGGGAGAACTGGGTGGTCAGGTCAGCCTGTGTTGTTCTTCCAATGGGGTTGCCCTCTGCTCCTCCAGTCCTCCTGCCAGCTCCCCCACCAACTCCTCTACCTGAGTTCAGTTTGATGGTTGACTCCAAGTATCCACATCTTCATTGGTCAGTTGCTGGCCGGACTCTCCCAGGAACTGCCACGCTTGGTGTCTGTCCACCAGTGCTTCTTGACCACTGCAACAGTGTTATGTTTGCTGTCTACAGACATGATCTATCCACAGGTGTGGGGGACGTTTTCTTCCTTCTATGCTCCATATGGTCTGTAGGTTGTATCATAGGCATTGTGAGTTTTTGGGTTAGTATCTACTTATTAGTATCTACCATGTGTGTTCTTTTGTGTCTGGGTTACCTCACTCAGGATGATATTTTCAGTTCCATCCATTTGCCTGTGTATTTCATGAAGTAATTGTTTTTAATAGTTGAGTAGTACTCCATTGTGTATATGTACCACATTTTCTGTATCCATTCTTCTGTTGAGGGACATGTGGGTTGTTTCCAGCTTCTAGCTATTATAAATAAAGCTGCTATGAACATAGTGGAGCATGTGTCCTTGTTATATGATGGAGAATCTGCTGGCTATTTGCCCAGGAGTGATATAGCTGAGTCTTCAAGTAGAACTATTTCCAATTTTTTCAGTAACCAACAGACTGATTTCCAAAGTGGTTTTACTAGCTTGCATCCCACCAGCAGTAGAGGAGTGTTCCTCTTTCTCCACATCCTCACCAACATATACTGTCACCTGAGTTTTTGATCATAACCATTCTGTCTGGTGTGAGGTGGAATATCAATATTATTTTAATTTCCCTGATAACTAAAGATGTTGAACATTTCTTTAAGTGTTTCTCAGCTATTTGGGATTCCCCCATTTAGAATTTTCTATATAGCTCTGTACTCCACCTTTTAATAGGGTTACTTGGTTCTCTGGAGTCTGCCTTCTTGAGTTCTTTGTATATTTTGGATATTAGCTCTCTATCAGATATAGGGTTAGTTAAGGTCTTTCCCCAATCAGTGGGTTGCTGTTTGTCCTATTGATTGTCCCTGGCTTTATGGAAGCTATTCAGTTTTATGAGGTCCATTTGTTGATTCTTGATCTTAGAGCATATGCATTGGTGTTCTGCTCAGGAAAATTTCCCCTGTGCCTATGTGTTCAAGACTCTTCCCCACTTTCTCTTCTATTAGACTCAGTGCATCTAGTTTTATGTGGAGGTTCTTGATCCTCTTGGACTTGAGCTTTGTACAAGGAGATAAGAATGGGTTGATTAGCATTTTTCTACATGCAGACCTCCAGTTGAACCATCACCATTTGTTGAAAATGCTGTCTTTTTTCCACTGAATGGTTTTAGCTTCTTTGTCAAAGAGCAAGTGACCATAGGTATGTGGGTTCATTTCTGGATCTTCAACTCTATTCCAATGATCTACTTGCCTGTTTCTATATGAATACCATGCAGTTTTTATCACTATTGCTCTACTAGTACAGCTTGAGGTCAGGGATGCAGGGATGGTGATTCCACCAGAAGTTCTTTTATTGTTGAGAATAGTTTTCACTATCCTTTTTTTTGTTGTTGTTGTTATTTCCATATATTGAACCATCTCTGCATCCCTGGGATGAAGCTTACTTGGTCATGGTAGATGATAGTTTTGATGTGTTCTTGGATTCAGTTTTTGAGAATTTTATTGAGAAAGTTGAAAGTCTATTTTGTTGGATATTAGGATGGCTACTCCAGCATATTTCTTGGAACCATCCTTTTGCTTTGAGGGAATATCTGTTTTTGACTCTGAGGTGTGTGTCCTATATGCTGAAAAATGCTGGATTCTGTTATGTATCCAGTCTGTTAGCCATTAAAAAGACATAGGCTTCATTGGTGTTGAGAGATATTAGGGATCAATGATGGTTGCTTCCTGTTATTTTGGTTGTTAGAGTTGGAACTGTGTTTGTGTGTTTCTCTTCTCCTGGGTTTGTTGTGAAAAGATTAATTTCTTGCTTTTTCTTGGGTGTAGTTTCCCTCCTTGTGTTGGACTTTTCCTTCTATTATCCTCTATAGGGCTGGATTAGTAGAAAGATATTGTTTACATTTGGTTTTGTCTTTGAATACTTTGGTTTCTCTTTCTACGGTAATTGTGAGTTTTGCTGGGTGTAGTAGCCTGGGCTGGCATTTTTGTTCTCTTAGGGTATGTATGGCTTTTATAGTTTCTGGTGAGAAGTCTGGTGTAATTCTGATAGGTTTCTTGACCTTTTTCCTTTACTGCTTTCAATATTCTTTCTTTGTGCATTTGGTGTTTTAATTATTATATACTATATATATATTTCTTTAGGTTAGGAAAGTTTTCTTCTATAATTTTGTTGAAGATGTTTACTGGTCCTTTGAGTTAGGAATCTTCACTATCTTCTATACCTATTATTCTCAGCTTCAGTCTTTTCATTGTGTCCTGAATTTCTTGAATGTTTTGACGTAGGAGCTTTTTGTATTTTCCTTGACTGTCGTGTCTATGTCTTATATCTTCTGCTGATGAGATTCTCTCTTCTATACTTATATTATGTTGGTGATGTTTGCTTCTGTGACTCCTGTTCTCATTCCTATGTTTGCCATCTACAGGACTATCTCCCTTTGAGTTTTCTTTAATGATTCTACTTCAATTTTTAGATCCTGGACAGTTTTGCTCAATTCCTTCACCTGTTTGATTGCATTCTCCTGTATTTCTTCAAGGGATTTATGAGTTTCCTCTTTAAGGGCTTCTACTTGTTTACCAGTGTTATTCTGTATTTCTTTAAGGGAATTATTTATGTCCTTAAAGTCTTCTGTCATCTTCATGAAATTAGAGTTTAGATCTGAATCTTGTTTTAAGGGTATGTTTGGGTATCCAGGACTTGCTGTGGTAGGAGAACTGGGTTCTGATGTTGCCAAGTCAAATAGGCTTTGGTGACTTATGTGTTTATGCTTGCCTTTCACCATCTGGCTATCTCTGGTGTTATCTGGCCTCCCTTTCTGTGACTGGAGCCTGTCCTTCCTGTGATCCTGTGATCCTGGGGAGTTAAGCTGCAATTGGTGTGTGGGCTGTGTAGGATTGGGTCTCCTACTGGGGCTCTACTCCCCACTTGCAAAGGTGGGGACCAGAGGCGCGGGGTCTTCTGGCTGGGAGAGGAATCTGCTTCCCCAGGTCACAGGGGTCCCTGTCTGCTAGGGTCTCTGGGTAGAGTTTAAGGTCTCACCTGTGAACCTTCATGTGTCTGAATACCTGGGGGAGTCTAGCTGCAACTGGGGTGTGTGCAGTGTGAGATCAGGTCCAGTGTCAGGTCTCTGCTCATCTGTCCTTTCTTTATTTACTTGTTGACAGGGTTCCTGGACCCAACTCACACAGGTTGAGGCAGACTAGAAAGCATTTCATTGGAGTCTGATTTTTCCCTACTCCCCACTCCCATGTAGGCAAAAGTATTCCTGAGTTCTCTCATACTTTCAATCACAACTTTGTTTTTGATGTCAAATGATAGACACACCTGTTAAGGAAACCTTTAAAGATCCCATCTGTTCTTCCATAAAAGTCCCTCATTTTTGGTTCTCTGCTGATATTCTAGCTTCCTTGATTTCTATGAAATCCCAGCTGCAGGCTAGGAGCTACACTTTTCTGTGGAGCCCCTCTGTTTATTTATGCTATGAACGAAAACTCTCCTCACGTGGTAGGATGGGGCAATAATAGAACTAACATCATTATTTGTCTTGACTTTTTCAGCAGTCATGCTCTCTGCCCCTCGATATTTGAGGTCTTATGTCTTTAAAACCATTATCTCACCCACTTGTATTGTTCCTTTTCAGGTGTTTGGAAGAGGATGCTTTCTTCATCATCACTTACTAGTCCCAGAATTCCCACTTGGATGTTCATAGATGGTGATAGAAGTACCTATATAAGTAAGAAAGCCAGAAAGCAATCATTAGGCAGGGTTGGTCTTAAGGAAAAGGAGCTAGCAGAATATGGGTGAGATAAAAACAGAAAGGAAGGATTTTGGAAGTGAAAAATTTAAGCAGGGACAGGAGTTTACAAATTATGAGCATTGGGAGATGGGGGTAAACCAAAATGAAGAGTGTGTAAAAAAAGTCATATGGAAACGTACTGCTTTGTAAGTCAACTAAAAAGTATAAGAGAAGGGAGGAGAGAGAGAGAGAGAGGGGAGAGAGGGAGAATCAGTGTCATGGGATCTTAAAAAAAATCAACCCAGTGATAAGTGTGAGATGCCTGGAAGCATTCTCTTTGCTATCTAGCTTTCAGCGTGCCAGATGATGCTGTACCACTGAGGGACGGAAGCTATACAGAGTCTTTCCCAGCTGTGAACACTATGAGTTTTGATAACAACCTTCCAGGGATGATGTGTCCATGGGTACAATAATGGCATGGTGGTTCTGGGAGTTATCAACTCTTCTCTTCTTGGGTTTGACACTTACTTAGCAAGAGAGAATTCATCTCTGGTACTTTAAACCTAGTCAACACTCCATTGCTGAAAAAGTCTTGGTCCCTAGGGGCAAATGTGCTACTTACTATTTAGCTAACTTGTCAGTGTCAAGTTAGCTATTTATGCTTATACACATAGAAAAGCACTGTCCCCAGAACATTTGTTTGCCATGTTTTATGTCCCATTCCTAATTCTATAACATTCTTTTTCACATTCTAGGGCATTCAATGAATGTTGGTTAAAACATGAATAAGTTGTCTGTGATATTGCTTTAATTATGTCCGAGTAGTAAACTAAAGTACTACTCTCTGTCCTTTTTATTTTAAAAACTCAATTAAAGAAGAATCAAGCTGCATTCTGTATTTTTATCATGTCTGTAGGGAGTCTTGCTGCAGAAATGTAAATGGTTTAACCAAGGCTCCAATGTCCACCTGATGACAGTTTAACTTAATTGCGGTCAAATTACCTTAGAGACAATTAACAGCTTGCTAGGAGCTGAGCCTGACAATTCAAACACACCAAAGCCCTTGGGTGCCTGAGACTCCACAGACAGCTCCTGGCACTGGAGATGGAGACATGCCATCCACTGCAGTAGGAAGCCATCCTCACAGCTATGATTAAGCTGTGCTGCAGGGCAAGTGACGCCCTGCTGAGGAATGCCAGAGTGCTGTCAGAAATGTCGCTGTTCAGCACTCCTTCTGTACACCTTGTCATTTTCCTTCCCAAACCAGAGTAAGCACGAGGCAGCGTTACTGCTTCAATATGAAGGCTGGCAGGATAATGACTAGGGTGTGCAGAGGGGGGCATGACAGGAGTAGTGACTGGACATGAATTTATGTGCCTCCGAGAGCTCCCATCACGGAGGACAGTCAGGGTCAAGGGCAGCACAGATTGTTCAGGAGGCCAAGCTGAGAGCTGACCCTGGGAGGCATGACAGAAAGAGCAGAAGACTGGGGACCTGCCCAGATGGTGACAAGGGCAGAGAGAATAGTTTCCAGGGCTATCTGACCTAGATTAATAGGGCACATCTCACTTCATCTCTGCTTTAAGCGAAAATAGAAGTGTGTGGCAGCTTCTGTGGCCTGGGTGTGGGTCTCACCAGGCACCACAGTTCAGAGTTATTTGGGCTCAGAATAGCAGAATGATTCTAGATGGGAAAGGCTAGACTGTCTTGGTTTGAGATTTGATGTGTGTGTTAAAACAAAGCAAACCTCTAATACCAGTACATTGCTTCATTTTTAATATCACACCTCCAGGAATGAAACAAAAATATTCTGTATATCTTAAGTAGAAAAGACCTTATTATAGAAAACAGGGTGCTTCAAAATGGCTGGTATACCCACAGGAAGGGAGAGATGAGGTGGGTCTGTTTCAAATTTTGGGGCACAATACTAGAGTTGCAGCCTAGGGCACTGGAGCTAGAAGCCCTGCCCTTACCCAAATGCCCGGTGAATCTTGGGAATCTGGAAACTGGCCCCTGGACGGCCACATCTGAGTGCCGTACCCCTCCCACGGGAAGGAAGACAGCCACTGTGTACTACATTGTCTCTGTCACTCAGGTGTATCCAACTGACAAACACACAGACAAGGGGTGAGTGAAAAACGTGCTTTTGCTTTTAGTGTTTCATGCATGCTAGAATTGCTGGGATACGGGGGGGACACAAAGGAGACATGCAGGGCATGAAATTCACAGAGGTGCCTGAGCAAGCCCAGGTATCCAATCCATAAACATTGTGTCAATCAGGGAGGCCATTCTTTTTTTTTTTTTTTTTTTTTTTGGTTTTTCAAGACAGGGTTTCTCTGTATAGCCCCGGCTGTCCTGGAACTTACTTTGTAGACCAGGCTGGCCTCGAACTCAGAAATCCGCCTGCCTCTGCCTCCCGAGTGCTGGGATTAAAGGCGTGCACCACCACGCCTGGCACCAGGGAGGCCATTCTTTAGAATTTAGTATATACAGTGGGTGCTCAGTAATTACTAATTCAATCAACATTAGTTTAAGAGGGAGAATAAACTGATGTGCATTTTTTCTATTCCGATTCTATTTAATGAATCTGCTTCTTCTACAAGTCAGTAGCTTTGTCTGATATGGCAGGGAAGAAAGTTGATAGAAATAGGAAAAATATTAGTGCTTTTTTCCCTACTGTTTTTCTCTTAGTCAATCAATATAGCTCCTCTTACCTTTGTACATAAAAGCATGGGTCTTTCTCACCAGCCCAGCCTGGTCGACAGTGGACCACATGGGTAGCCTCTACTTCAGTTTAATCTAGTCTTATTCTTTGGAGATGGGGTCAGCTCCTGTAGGATGAGCCACAAGACTTCTGCTCCGTTTCAGATGTGAGGAGTAAGTCAGGAGTCGAGTACCCCCTCTTTGAATTTGACTGACTTTCTAGAACTTAAAGGAACGCAGTACTTATGCCTGCTTGTTTATTATAAATGATGTTTTAAAGGTTAGAGAGAAGCAGTTAGGGGAAAGAAGTACTTAAGGCAAGGTAGGGATGTTGGAAGGCCATGGAATTCTGTGTCACTCTGTGTGCGCCACACTGCCCTCTCCCGTTCCCTGGAGGTTGAAGAAGGGGACAAAAATCCAACTTCCCAAATCGTGCCAGTGTGTTGCTAGAGACATGCCTTCTTTCTGAAAGTCCCCAGCCAGCAGTTGTCACAGTAGCATATGAAAGCCACATCTCAATTCAGAGATCTGTAACTAGGAAATAGAGATAGAATCCAAATCTATGCTTTCTATACTACCACAAATGTCTTGGTTGCAGAGTCTGTTTGGCCACATTTTACCTAATGTCAACTCAGGGTGTAGTGCTTTCTCTAAGCCTCCAAGAATGTATGAGCCTTTCCGTACCATCCTAGGCCTTTTCACAAGCCAAGCCCCTCCCACACGTGCTCAACCCTCTTGCACAAAATTACAGCGTCTTAAAACACAGGCTCTGTGATGCTTCACTCAGCTATTATTTCAAGTATAGATAACCACGGGGATGAAAACAATGCACCACAGTGATTATATTATTCTTATTTTATGTGTTCGAGCATTTGTCTGCATTCTTTTCTGTATACTGTTAGTACACCTGGTGCCTGTGGAGGCCAGAAGAGCTTGCTGTGCTCCCATGGGACTGGAGTTACATATGGTTATCAGCTGTCTTGTGTATGATATGACTATGACTAGAATTTGGGTCCTCTAGATAGCAGACAGTTCTCTTAACCACTGAACCATCTCTCTAACCCATCATTGACATATTATATAAATATGGATATAGTTTTAGATATAAAACAAGGGGTAAATCGGGACAGGGACCCCAAGGAAAATAGAAAAGAGAAGAAAGGAAGCATTGAAAGTAAGAAATAGGTCAGTTGCCATCAGAAGCCTCTGGAGAGGCAGAGGCAGAAAGATCTCTGTGAGTTTGAAACTAGTCTGGTCTACAGAGTGAGTTCCTGGACACCCAGGGCTACACAGAGAAACCCTGTCTCGAAAAACAACAACAACAACAACAACAACAAAACAAACACACAAAATACTTTTTAATTAAATAGCTGAAACATCACCAGGATGCATGTCCAGTTTGTTCCCCTGATGTTCTTTGTCAATTCTGGTTGTTGGGAGATAGTGGCACATGGAGGCCCTTCTGATTCTCTCCTGTACCCTCCTTCAATTTCTGCTTTCCAATCCCCATGGTGTGATGAGCACAGTGGGATAGGACAGACATTGAGAGCAGCTTCAGAGTCTCAATAATGTCTGTGCTGTATTCAAACCTCCAGAGGCCAAACTGAAATGCCTGTGAGAGACAGCTGTGGAGATCAGGAGAGACCGATGCCAACAAGCAAACAGTGCTAATAGTTGGAAGTTTAGCCCAGGCAACAAAGTCTACTGTGGGGTAGGGAGGGAATGCTATCCTTGGCCTAAGTGTCTGGGAGTGGTCTAAAATAGCATCCTGAGTGAGGTAATCTACACACAAAAGGACACACATGGTATGCATTTACTGATAAGTGGATATTAGCCCCAAAGCTTAGAACATCCACAATACAGACACACAGGCCATATGAAGCTTAACAAAAAGGAAGACCAAAGTGTGGATCCTACTTAGAAGGGGGAACAAAATAATCATGGAAGGTAGAGGTAGGGAGGGACCTGGGAAGGAGAAAGAAGGGGGGAGGGAACAAAAGGAGGGGCAGGATCAGGTACAGGAGGAGACAGAAATCCAGAGGGTCAAATAATAAAAATATGTAGCAGTGGGGGATGGGGAACTGGGGAACTGGGGGGAGTCTCTAGAAAGTCCCAGAGGCCAGGGAAGCTAGAGGTTCCCAGGACCTAATGGGGATGCTATTAGCTAAAATACCCAGCAAAGGGGAGAGAGAACCTATAGTGACCACCTCCAGTAGACAGGCATGGCTCCCAGTTGAGGGATAAGACCAATCATCTCAATATTTTTAATCTAGAATTGTTCCTATCCAAAGGAAATGCAGAAACAGAAAATGGAGCAGAGACTGAAGGAAAGGTCATCCAGAGACTGCCCTATCTGCAGACACCAATCCCTGACACAATTGCTGATGCCAAGAAGTGCTTGCAGACAGGAGCCTCATATAGATGTCCCCGAGAGGCTCTGCCAGCACCTGACCCCATGGAAGAGTTAGAGGGAGGACTGAAGGAGCTGAAGGGGTTTGCAACCTCATGGGAAGGACAACAAAATCAACTAACCGGACCACCCAGAGCTCCCATGGACTAAACTACCAACCAAAGAGTACACATGGATGGGTCCATGACTCCAGCTACAAAAGTAGCGGAGGATGGCTTTATCTGGCATCAATGGGAGGGGAGGCTCTTGGTCCTGTGGAGGCTTAATGCCCCAGCATAGGGGGATGCTAGAGGGGTGAGGTGGGAGTGGGTGGGTGGGTAGAGGAGCACCCTCTTAGAGGCAAAGGGGAGGGGGAGGGCATGGGGGTTGCAGAGGGGAGACCAGGAAGGGGGACCACATTTGAAATGTAAATAAATAAAATAACCAATAGGATAAACAAAGAAAAAAAAAAGACTAACACTGAAGTCAACTGCTGTTGGAGATTTACAGAACTGCAGTCAGGAACTCGGAGGCTCCACGGAGCCCTAGATATATACAGGGGTGTTGTTCTGGCAGAGTAACTAGCGCTCAGGGGAGTTAGGGCGGAGGTAAGGTCTCCCTGTGCGGATCTCAGTGGCTACTTACCCACTCCCAGAGTGCTTAGGAGATGGTCCTCAGCTAGAATGTTAGGCACCTCTGGGGCTACAAACCAGAGTTCCAGAGGGTGGGAAAACCTGGCCAGCCCATAGAATGCAAATATAATGTGGCTTGCAGAGGTTCTGTTATTCGAAGAGAGGAAGCTACTGAAGTCAAGACGATTCTTACAAACATTGGATGCCTGTCTGGTGCAAGCTCGCTGCCAGGGAAGACAAGAGTCCCCAAGTCCAGCTGACTGCTGCTGGCTCTTTGTAGTTTTGAAGACCCCAGGAAGCCGGTGCTGTGACTCCTTAGCTTTTCTTGATATTTCCACCCCTCTCTCCCTTGAAGTCTTTCTTTTAAGATGCTTTATACCTCCATGTTTTTTAAAATGCCCTTCCTACATTTATGTAAAATTTAATACATTTTTTCCTCTATCAAACAATGTTCTAGACTTTCATTTTTGTTTCTCTCCCTCCCCTCCCATTTTGTATATGTTTCCTCTTTTTGTTTTTTATTTCTACTATATTCTTAAAAGTATTTTGATTTTTATCTTAATTTTTTAAAAGCCTCTTTTTAAATTTTTGAATCTTCTTACATTAATTTTGTTTGGGGGACTTCTTCATTACTGGGGAATCTTTTGTTGTTTTCTTTGTCTTTATAATTTTGAGTTTACTGCCCTTTTCCTTTCATTTCGTGCTTCTCCAGTTCTTCTCTTATTTCTCCTGTTCATCTGACCTTCTATTCTCTGTCTTCTCTTCCACCTACCCTCCTTTACTTCAGTTACTATTTCCAAATTCACCCTAAATAATTTTAATATTATAATACATGCCATGTTAGTTTTTTTCTATTTTCATAAAAATTGATGATACATAAATGGTGTTTAATTGATGGTAAATGTATCTCCATATGCTGTATAGTTTGGTGGGTACTGGCGATTGACCCTCAGTAGTCAGCTGATCAGGAAGATCTTCAAATAGAACTGGAAAACATCCCAACCCAACAGATACACATATTGCAACATAAAAACACACAAAAAAATGAGAAAACAAAGTCAATTAAAAGATATTTTATTGGTTTTTTGTTTTGTTGTTTTTATTGTTGTTGTTTCAAGACAGAGTTTCTCTCTGTAGCCCTGGCTGTCCTGGAACTCGTTCAGGCTGGCCTTAAACTCACAGAGATCTGCCTGCCTCTGCATCCTCAGTACTTGGATTAATAGTAAGTGCCACCTGGCAAATTAAGATTTTGTTCCAAGAGCAAAATGTTGGTTTGTGATCTCAGAAGTTTCCTAGTAAAAAATGATGACCCAAAAGAAGTCACAAATGAACAGAAATAGGGAAATAAGCCCAAGACCCTGGAGAGGAAAGCTAGCAACAGAGTTGGGGAAAATTGATGAGGATGTCATCAATGTGAATGGATATGTCCCCAATGCTGAAGAGAAACTCAAGAAAGAAACTGAATAAAATTTTGAGACAGAAATTACTATGTGACCTCGAGAGCTTCAAACTAACAAGGATGTGCTGCCTCTGCCTCCTGAACATTGGATATAACGAAGGCAACCCTGAGAGAAAGTTTATAGCTCTAGTGGCTACAAGAGAAAAGCCAGAGCAATCTCAAATAAGCAACTAATAATGCACTTTAGGCCACTAAAAAAACAAGGACAAACTCAATCCCAAATCCATAGACAAGGAAAAATAATTAAGATCAGAGTATTAATAATGAAACAGAAATGAAAAAAATATGTACTAAGAATGAAACAGAGTTTCTCCTTTGAAAACACACTTGACATTTAGTTAAATTATTCAAAAAAATAGAAGAGAAGCCCCAGATTAGGAAAATGGGCAAGGAAAAGGGAAACATTGTAGCATATTCCAAAGAAACCCAGAAAACAATGAGTTTTCATTGAGCATACATTTAAAATGTATTTGTCACTAATTTGGAGAAGCTAAGAGAAATGATTGAATTTCTAGAAATGTGTGATCTACCAGAGTTAAGCCAGTATGAATACTGTTGAAGCTACTATTTGAAAGCCTCCCAACAAAAATAAACACAGGTCTAGATGGAGTCAGTGCAAATTTCTACCAGACCTTCAAAGAAGAGCTAACGCCAAATACTTCTCAAATTCTTCCATATAGTAGAAAAAAAAAGAAAGAAAATTTCCAAACTCTTTAGGCAGAGAGTACTATTTTCATTCAAAAACCAAAGACTCACAAAATTACAGACCAACTTCCCTGATGAGCATAAACAAAAAAATTTTCAATAAAATATTTGCAAACTAAATTCAAGAACATAAAAAATAATTGACCATGATCAAGTTGACTTCATTCTAGATGTACAGGCAATATGAACTATAACTGATCACATCAATGGTCTCAAGAATCGAGGTCACATGGTCATCTCAAGAGATCCAGAAAACCTCTTTGACAAAATCCTACAAGCCTTCAAATAAAAGCCCAGGGAGGCAAGGAATATAGGGAACATTCCTCTACTTAAGAAAGGTTGCCTGTGACAAACATATTGCTACCATAATGCTAAGCAGTGATGAATGTGAAGCATTCCTACTAAGATCAGGAACAAGCAAAGGGCACTCATTCTCCCAGCTCCTATTCAATACAGCACTTGGTGTCTTAGTCCAAGAAATAAGACAAGAGAAGCAGATGAGAACGGGGGAGAAGGCAGGGAGATCCCCCCTCTTAGAGAAGTATGGGAAATGGGGAAGGATCTATGTGAGGAGGTACTGGGAGGAGAAGTAGGCTGATATTGGGATGTAAAGTGAATAAGTAGATTAATAAAAAATAAAAGCAAATACAAGGAATATAAATAGAGAAGAAAGAGGTGAAAGTGTTCTTATCTGCAGGTGAGATGATTCTATACACGAAAGATCCTAAAGAGTACACCACAAAACTCCTGGAGCTGACAAACACTTCAGCAAAGTGGCATGCTACATAATTAACATTCAAAATATACCAGCTTTCGTATACACTAATGACCAGAAGACTAAAAGAGAAATCAAAGAAAGAGTCTCATTCACAATATCAAAGTAAAACAAAACAAAAACAAAAACAAACCAAACATTTGGTGTGACTCTAACCAAGGAAGTAAAAGACTTCTACAATAAATCTTTAAAACACTGAGGGAATTGAAGAAGACAGAAGAAGATGAAAAATTGTGCATGCTTATGGATTAATAGGATTAATGTTAAAACTGGCCACCCTACCCAAAGCAACTTACAAGTTCAATGTAGTTTTAGTAAAACTCCAAACTAAAATGTTCACAGTAATGTGTGTGTGTGTGTGTGTGTGTGTGTGTGTGTGTGTGTAATTTTTATAATAAACTTTATATAGGATCAGCAAAGACCTTGGGCAATAAGAACTCTGCTGCAGGTTTCACTGTACTTGATTTCAGGTTATGCTACGGAGCCATAATAATAAAGCCAGCATGATGTATACACAAAAATAGACACGCATCAGTGGGAAGGAGATATAAAATGGAACCAGACAGTCATCCTCACAACTATAGCAACACGGTTTCTGACAAAGAAGCATAAAACACCCATTGGAGAGAAAAATAAATAAGTAAAAAACAAGCCTCTTTAACAAATGCTGCTGGGAAAACTGGCTATCTCCATAAAGAAGAAGAAAGTTGGTCCTTTCCTCTCCCCGTGCACAGAGATAAACTCGATGGCTCTCAAATCTCAGTGCTAGTCTTGAAACTCTGAAACTGTTGAAATGTAAAACAGCAAATATAAAGTAGGTGTAGACATAAGTAAGGACTTTCCAGGTATGACTCCAGCCACTCTGGAAATAGTCTTCAAGTGGGATCTCATGAAATCAAAAGTTTCTGTATTTCAAAGGAAACCATAAAGGGAGTGAAGAGGCAGCCTAAAGAGTCAGAAAAATCATTACCGGCTTTACATCTGACAGGGGGTTCAATTCCAGACTGTACAAAGAGTTAAAAGTATCTAAACATCAAGAAAACGAACTCCCTGATTTTTTTTTAATCATCTATGGAACTGAACAGAGTTCTCAAAAGAGGAAACACAAATGTCGAATAAATGCTTTAAATATTAATCTCTTTAGCCATCAAGGCGATGGATAATGAAACTATTGTGAGATTTCATCTTACTCCAGTCAGAATGGCTGTCACCAAGAAGGCAAATGATTACAAATGCTGGTGGGGATGTGGGGAAAAGGTCAGCATTTAAATATGAGGATTCCTCTAAGTTCCTCTGGTCTCCATGTATACTTTATTTAATGATGCCAAACATTCCCATGATTATGTGCACGAGCAAGTGCATGACTCTGCATGACTGTGCATGCATGTGTGTGTGTGTGTCCCACATTATATCTTGAGTCTAGGCCCTTGTTCTCAGTATTATAGGGAACTGATACTGTCAGAAAAATACAAGCTCACAAAAATACATACAAATGGATATCTTGAGTTAAATAATGATTAATAAGAGATAAATACTTACTCTCATGGAGGGATTAATGGGACAAAGAAAAAAGTTCAGTAGGCATCACAAGTGTTTGCAAAGAAATAAAAGAAAAATATTAGGAACATAAAGCAGAAATAAGTACATATTAAGCAAAGCCAGAATGATATCAGTGAAATTGATCAAGGAAGAAGCAACAAAGTTTGTTTTCCACAAATGCAATAAAAAGATGGGAAAATTATCAGAATAAACTTTTTATGAACTACAGAAATTAAACAAAGGCTGGTAACTGTTATTGATAAAAGAATGATGGCTAAATCTTAGAGAAAAAAAATGAGCTTTGTCCTACTTTAACCTGCTGATGTCTTATCTGTCTACTGCTCCTCTACCCAAAGGTAGCCTTGAAAAGAAATACTCTGTATTTCTCGAACCAGACAGGGCAGGCAAGACCTGGTGCTCATTAAAACATTCATTTTGAAGGAAAGGTTGTTACTTTATTTGGGTCCTGTAGTTTCTAGAGAGAACCCAGTTTCCAGGTTTCTGTTTAACTGTCCTTCCTGGAACGTACCTCTTTTTCCCTCAGGACTGCATGTTGGACGATCATAGGAATGTGGGAACACTTTTATATTTTAGGTAATCCTAAAACTTAGCTGCCTTCATAGAGCTGTGTGCATGCCTAGGAAAGAGCTAGAAAACTCACAGGCTTTTCTGGCCTTGAGATAGAGAGGAACCAGAAGTGAAAGCTAGCACTGAGTTGTAATTGCTTGAGTGGTGAATGTGTGTCCCAATTTGCACAAAGATCCTGTGGTCATTGCCTCTTTTTTTTTTTTTTCCCATTTCTTTACCGATAGAAGGGCTTACTCTAGAGTTCTGCACATGGCTAAATACAGTACCAGACATTGGATAGCAGAGAGTGGTGGTAGAATTTTTTAAGCCATTAACGCACAGCCTCAGAGAACAGAACATGGCAGACCACACAGGGTCTTACGGGGATCACAATGTGGAACAGATTAAGCAGGAGCTGTGGAAGCAGACTTTGTATTTACCTGCTCCTGTGGGAGTTTGTGAATGGCTGTTTTAGCAATAGCTGAGTTATTACCGACAGGGAACTGAATCCTACTTCCCGCTGGAAGCAAGTTTTATACTTAGGCTCATGATGAGAATGGTTGTTTGATAGCAGACTTATTTCTGGGAGTATGGTAGGGAGGGGAAGGGGAAGTTGGGCCCTTAGACACCCTCTCAGTTTCTCTGAGATACAGGTTTAGGCTGTGTATCAGTGTTGGCAAAAGCTGGAGAGTTTAGTTAGTGTTGGCATTTAATGATATCTTTGTCCAACCATTAGCTCAGAAGTAAGCTAGCCAAATTCGCAGTGGCTAGAGACGACAGGCAAAGACTTTGGAGAGTCAGCTCAGAAAACCCCTGCTAAACAACCAAACAGTAACAACGGGCAGCAATAGTCAACGAACTCCTGGGAAAGATCCGATTTTCAGCTTCCACATATTCTATGAATTTATAAGAAATGCAAAGAGATTAGAAAATATAAGATCTCTCCAAATCTTCCCCTGTATCCTTACCATTTCCCTTTCCAGCACAGGGGAGTGAATCTATCCCATGCACAAATCTGAATGTGGCTTCTGGTGGTGACGGGAGGGAGCACTGGAGAGAGGTGAACAGGAGTAGAGTGTGTTAAAATGCACATAATGTTTTTAAAAAGAGAAGTTACCTTTGGTGATACATATATACAACTCTGTTAATACACACACATATTTATATCTATAAAGTTTTAAAAGAAAATGAACACAAAATATAGGTATTGGTAACATAATCACTCACCAGAAGGTAAATAAAGAATTTATACCTTTAACCAGTAAAAATCATTTGTCTGGTGTAAGACAGGAAAGAAAACAAATGGGGCAGAGAATGTGAAACAGAAATAAATCTTAATATATCGGTAATTCTAATAAGTGTAAAAGTGTTAAATTCACGGATCAATAACATAGTCTTAGACTATTGTATAGAAGATATATCCAGCAACATTTTTCTTATTAAACATAATTCAAACAAGTAATTAGAGTAGCTATCAGTATAGTGATAGGAAAATATAAATCTGAAACTGAAATGGAGGCTTAGCTGTAATAACAAAATGTAAAATATAATATAGTTAAAAACGTCATGAAAACATACAGAATGGAGAAACAATAAGAGTGGTTACAAACACCTCTAGCAACATAACATCAAAGAGAAAAGGTGTATCACATAATAGAAAGTTTGTATTGTAAAGATAGATTTTCTTTCACAATAATATATAAATTCTGTGTACAGTTTTTACTTTTATAATTGGATAAAATGATCCCAATACTTAATCACAGATTGCTAAGGCAGTTTTGAAAGAATGGAATATCCAATGAGTTCTAAATAAGATATTTCATGATGTTAAATGGCAGATAATGATAGTATCATACGAATCCAAGACCAAAGCAGTGAGTCATGGGGTAGAGACTTGTAGAAAGTCAGTGGTTACATGGTAAATCCGCACAAGAAAAGATGCTATAGACCAGCAGGAAGGATGGTCTGGTCAGGATATGATGCTGTACCAGTCCACCCTGTGACAAAACACCGGATGTTTGTGACCAAACACCCAAACAGAAGCAACTTAAGAGACCCAAGATTTACTCTGGGTGACAATTTGAGAGGACGGAGCCCTTTGAGACACAAAGTTATGGTCTTAGAAGGGATGGCCATCTTGCATTCACGGTCAGGAAATATAAATGTGACGATCAGCTCACTTGCTCCCTTTTGTTCAGTCTAGAACCCTAATGCATGGAATGCTGGCATCCACATGGTAACATTTAGGGTGGGTCTTCCAATCCTAATTGTTTTATTTTAGAAATTTCTTTACAGACATACCCAGAAGCTTATCATGTAGATTGTAACAAGTTGACAGTCATTAACCTTACAGGTACCTTACTGGTCTTGGAGCAGCTCAGTTGTCTATTTTAGATATGTTCCTCTTCCTTGCTGATGCTAGTACCATTAATGGGGTGTCACCACATTAGGCACACACTTATTTCTACATCTTCAATGAAAGCTCCAAGCACCCAAAAAGACAGTCACTTTCTGTCCTATGTCCCAGGGAATGTCTGTGAAAGGGAACAGATTCAGCCAGCAAGGGGTGTTCTTCCCACAGCTGTGCTCTTGGCACTGATTCTGAGTGAATCCATCCCCTGACTATGAATTGAAAAAATATAAAGAAAAGCCAAAGATTCACAAAGATGATAGCATATGAAGCCATGACAACCTTCATCAAAAAAAAGCCTCTTCCCAATTCTATGAGCTTTTTATGTTTAGAGGAGAATCAGACATGTTCATGAGGCTCTAATAACACCTGTCTTGTTTTCCAGGGCTGCTGCTCTCATCATGGTCTTCAGGTGAAGGTCCGTCACTCTGAGATTTAGTATACTACAGTTTAGATCTTAAATATCTCCCCAAACTTTAACATATGCTAAAGCTTTGTCACCATCCTAGTGCTATTGGGGTGTTTTGGAAACAGTGGTGAGGTGAGGTGAGGTGAGGTGAGGTGAGGTGAGGTGAGGTGAGGTGTAGTGGAAAGTCTTTACGTCATTGGAACATGCCAGAGGCGTAGTCATTGGAAGATGCCAGAGGCGTAGTCATTGGAAGATGCCAGAGGCGTAGTCATTGGAACATGACATTAAAGAGAATATGGGACCCCAGCCCTTCATTACCTCTCCTTTGCTTCCCAGCTATGCTATATATGATTTTGTTCCATTTCCACTTCCACAATGATGATGTGTCTTGCCAAAGGCACAAAGGAACCAGACAAATTAATCACAGGCTGAAACTGTGAGTCAAAACCAACTCTCTCTATATATACTAATTTGCTTATTTACTTATTAATTTCACTTGTTTACGAATGTGATAGCTGACTAACATAAGGTGGAACAAAACCCATTGTCCCTCTAGTTTGTGTCATACAAAGGCAGAAGAGATAAAGGGAAAAGTACAGAGTCTTATTAAAAATAACATCGGTCATTTACTGGAGTCTTATAGAGTAAAGAATCTCTAAGTGTACCTTTTAGAGAGGCCAGAGTGACTTAAAGGCATTTTTTAAACTATGTATCTAATAAATGAGAGGATAGGAGAAAGACTCCGAGGAACAGGATGGTTTGTGACCTAAGTATAGCTTGTATTTATCATGGGAGGGTTAATAGTAGCTATGCTGTATTCATATGAAATACAAAGGCTTAGTTGAATGTAGATACATGCGTTTAAGCAGACTGGAAAAGAATCCAGATGATTGCTGTGGCTCTGAATGATAGGGTACAATAGTGAAGTAGGAAGAGGTTTCATGGATGCTTAGCTGAGTGATGTGACCTGTATATACCAGGGTTTGGAGCTTAGACTGATAATGCGGACTAACAATATGATTGTATTTCTGGTACAATTGAGAGGGTACTAAAGAATCTTTTTCAAGATACAAGTCATCCACATAGAGGAAAAATTTTCTCCCCAAATAATATGAGGTCTATGAGGTGAGAGAACCTCAGAGACAGTGTGACACTTCATCTTGAATGTCAACTTTGTGAGGTTTAGACTTACCATAGAAAAACACCCTGGTACATATCCATGAAGGTAGCTCAAGAAAGGTCTTACTGAAGAGGGATGCCCCATCATCGTCATCCCACCATTCCATAGAAGTTCTGACTCCACTGGACCCAAGATCTTGGCAGCTTCACTCTTCTTGGATCTCAATTGAAACTTGGACTTCACCTTTCCTTACACAGGGCATCTCATGGTCTCTTGTCAGAGAATCTGACCTTGCCCTATATTGCTTAGTTTCACTGGCTTTCAGAATTCAGGCAACAGAGCTGGAGGGGCAGTACTACACTAGCCCCATTAATCCACTATGATTCAATCATGAGCTCCAGATACCAGACATGAAGCAATAAGGTTTGGTGTTTTATCTATTGGGCACCAGTCTTGTCCTGTTTCTTTATTTTCTTACTATGGCTCCATTTCTCCCTTTGGGGATGGGAATGTTTATTCATTGCCTTAATGTATTAGAATCATGTAGTCTTTTATTTTGTAAGAGCTCAGAGATCAATGATTGCCTTGAAACTCAGAAGAGACTTCAGTGTTTGTCTTTCAAACAGGATGGGACTGTGGAGATGTTTTAATTTGGAGGGAATGCACTTTGCATTACAAGGTAATTATAGCCCTGTAGGGGCCAGAGGTTTAATGCTTTAATTTAAAAAGCGATGTATTTAGGTGTCAAGGTGACAAGGAGTGGACTTGGGATAATGTGATGGTTGGTTTTAATGTCAATTTGCCACAAATTAGAATAATCTGATTAGGGAGCTATATCTGGAGAGTTATCCTGATTATGCCCCTTAAACGATGTAGAGAGACCCACCCCAAATATGGTAGTAGTCCAGATATAAAAAGGGGTGGCAGAAGAAAGATGGTTCTCCTTTTGCTGACTTGGCTTTCCCTTTTGATTCAGAGTTGATTCATCTTCTTGTTACCACCAAGGACACCTTTGCTGTCCAGAACTAATGTTTCCAGGTTTCCATAGTTAACTAAGGAGCAGCTGGAGACTTTCTACACTTGGAGCACCAGATTGGAGCTGCTGAGTCTCCCAGTCTCATGAGCTGAGTGAAACCTGGCTTGTTGGACTCTCTGACCTGGGACAGCCACTGTGAGAATATTCCAATTGCTGAAGCCTGGCCTCTAGGGCAGAAGAATGACTGGATTCTCAGCTTCTCAGGTGTGGGACAATGGTTGTTACTATTTTAACATAAACTGATCTAATAAACTCTTTTAATATATATTTATCCTATCAGTTTGTTCCTCTAGAGAACCCTGACTAAGACAGATAGTTAATCTTGCTTGTCAACTTCAAAGGATTTAGAATTACCATGGAAACTCACTTCTGGGTAGGTATGTCAGGGCATTTCTAGAAGAGTTTAGCTGAACAGTGAAGATATATCTGAAATGTGGGTGGCACTGCTCTACAAAAGTTCTAGACTGGATAAAAAGGAGAAAGGAAGCTGGGTATAAAAATGCATTATTCTGTGCTTGCCAACTGCAGACATTATATGACCAGCTGCCTCATGTTTCTACCTCTGAGCTTTCCCTGCCATGGTATACAATACCCTTCAACTGTGAGCCAAAATTATCCTTCATTCCTTATGCTGCTTTTTACCAAGTGTACTGTCACAATAACGAAATCAGAAATTAGTACTGGCAATGCGAAGCAGTATGATTTGAGGAGCAACTACCCTATCCTGTTGACAGTCACATAACTAGAGGCTTGTCTTTTTCTCCTTCTGCTTTTTCATCTAGATAGGGCAGATCATATGAACACTTTTCAATGGCTGGGCTCTGACTGGAAGATTAGGCTAGGAAACTGAGTGCCAGCAATAAAGAGAAAAGGGAGTGATCTTAGCATGAACCACGATTACATGGGAACTGTAAGAGCTTTCTGGAATGAGCCAGAGATTTTAATGAATATAGGAGGTTATAGAAATCATCGGGCTGGTCTAAAATTGAAATAGGAATACAATGAAAAGATAATAAAATATGAATTAAATATGTGCCCCAGGCAGATGAAGTTGTTTAAGAGAAGGACAAATTCAAGTTGAACCAAGCTGAGTTGAGGAGTGGCTTCTCCAAGCAATCGCTTCCTATCTGGGCATTAGGAATACAGTAATGCATGAACTTGATGAAAACCTCTATCCTGTGGAATTGCTTTCTAGTGCCTCTGAACCCAGAGGTCATCTACCAAAGATCATCTAAGCTACATAGCCCTTTTCTTACTCTCTAGAGCAGTGGTTCTCAAATCTTCCAAAGATGAGACCCTTTAATACAGTTTCTCATATTGTGGTGACCCCGACCATAAGGTTATTTTTGTTGCTTCTTCATAGCTGTAATTTTGTTACTGTTATGAATCAGAATATAAACATTTCTGGAGATAGAGGTCACAGGTTGTAAATCACTGCTCTAGAGTGATCTGTCCAATAGAACTGTCTACAGTTAGAGCTAAGATGAAAGGATGGACCATACAGAGACTACCCATGGGGGGGGGGAAATCCATCCCATAATCAGTCACTAAACTCAGACACTATTGCTTAGGACAGCAAGTGTTTACTGAAGGGACCCTGATATAGCTGTCTTGTACAGAAGTGGATGCTCACATTCATCTATATGATGGAACACAGGGCCCACAATGGAGAATCTAGAGATAGAACTCCAGGAGCTGAAGGGGTCTGCAATCCTAGAAGATGAACAACAATATGAACTAACCAGAACCCCCAGAACTCGTGTCTCTAGCTCCATAAGTAGCAGAAGATGGCCTAGTCGGCCATCATTGGGAGGAGAGGCCCCTTGGGATTGCAATCTTTATATGCCCCAATACAGGGGAACGCCAGGGCCAAGAAGTGGGAGTGGGTGGGAAGGAGAGCAGGGCGGGGCGAGTGGGGAGGGAACTTTCGGGATAGCATTTGAAATGTAAATTAAGAAAATATCTAATAAAAAAAAAGAACTTTCTACAGTGATGGCTATGTTCTGAGTCTGTGATGTCAACAGTTGCAAGTACCTAGTATCTAGGGTAGTTAGTCAACTGAATTTTACATGTTATGCGACTTATTTGAATGTAAAGAGCTTTCTGTATCTAGTGGCTTCTGCAGTGAGCACAACAGCTCTTGAGTTTTCGTAAAACTGAACAATCAACTTTAATGTTAATCCTTCTTAGCTCCTTATGACTCAAAAAGTGAACTACTCAATGTGTCCATGGATGCTTGAAGAATAAAGTGCTTTCTTTCTTTTTAGAGCAAAGAACTTGACAGATAACAATGTTTCTTAGTGCATATGTTCTTTAGTATTGCTGCTGACCATCTTGAATGACTTGACCTTTCCTAGACCGAGAAGTATACACTAAAACATTTCCTTGTTATCGTCTGTCAGGATTTTAGCTCGCATCGTCCTGTCACTTTGTGCCTGCTGCTTATTTGGAAAAGAGGAGGAATGGGAAAAAATCTCATATACATTTCACACACAGTATGGGAAATACTAAACTAAGAGATGTCTCCCTAGCTACTTACAAGTCACCCCATGGCTGTGAGACTTTGAGAACTACTTAGCTTTGGTAGTGAATAAAGTTCCATAAATATATGATCTCCAGATATCATGAACATGTTGTACATACATTATCTGGAGCAGGCTCAAGCTGTGTTGAACTTAAGTATCTGAAGGAGTTGGTCAATTCCTTGTGGGTGTCTGGACTGTGTCTTTAAGTCTTGTGTCCTTTCCTGTGTCCTCTCATTTTATGGTTAGATGACAGCCAGTGAAGTTCCAGGCATCAGGTCTGTGTTTAAAAGGGAAGTTATAAGAAAGAGTAGAAAGACTATGGAATACAACCATTGCTTTTCTAAGGAATGTATAATGTCTTCTGGAAATGCTGTATATCCATCATTTGCCATGAATACATGTGTTGAATAGATAGATACCCCTAAGCATCCAAGGAGGAGGGAAAGCAGGCATTTAGCCTGACAACAGCCACTTCAGACAAAGAGAAAACAAAACAAAACAAAATAACAACAACAAAAAACCAAGCTTACTGAACCAAGAGGAAGAGGGAAATGGATATTGGATAAGTGACTAACAGTATTTAACACTGTGGGGATCTGACTTAGCTCTTTCTCTGTATAGTGAACCAGTTTTCCCTGAAGTGAAAAAGCAATTACTGATTTTTTTTTAAACCAATGGCCTCTAAATCACATATCTTCCAGCATGTAGCATTGGGATGAATAAACGCTCATGACAGACCCAGCTCTTCTCAGAATCAGCTTTTTGTTTCAATGAATAATGTTAATGGGTTGAGTTCATTTCAGAACTGTTATTCTCTCTACTCTAATAGGGAGTAGTCTCTCAGGAGACTCCCCAGCTACTCATGCAAATTCATTTCTGTCAAACCCTACTGTCAGTCTGACAGACTCACTTCAACATGGCTGGGTCCCTGCATAAATTTTTCAGGTGATGAATAAGACACAAATGTAGAAAACGGCGAAAGATTCAAGAAATCAAACAAACAAAACCGGGTCTTTCATGTATATGTGATAGAGAGATTGGAAGGGGCTCTGCCATATAGTAAACATTGGGGAGATTGGTCTACATGAGTTAAGAAGCAGAGGATGCTTGATCCAGACTCCAAGCATGCCTGGTGTATAAGCATCTTTAACTCAATCATGATGGGTAGAGGCAACTCAGATATCTTTAGATATCTTTTGTTTGTTTAATACATAATTATCCATTTCAGTGTGTTCAATGCATTGCTTTAATAAACATCTTCTGTAAATATAACAGCTAGGAAGTAAAACCTAGGTCTGTGAATTGTAGAGGCGGTCCACCAACTTCCTGTTTGCGTTTCGTTTCCTGTCGTAGTGATAAACTAGTCTGGAAAAAACAGTTTGAGGGAGTAGAGGTTTATTTGGCTCAGAATTCCAGGTTATATAGTCCATCATTGCAAAGAAGTCAAGGCAGCAGGAAGTTGAAGCAGCTAGTAACACGACATGCACAGTCAAGAACAGTCAGCAAGGAGTTAATGCATAAAAGCTCAGCTCAATTCTTCCACTCTGATACAATCCAAGATCTCTTTCTCAAAGACACGCCTATCATTCTAGGTGGGTCTTCCCACCCTGGTTAACATAATCTAGATAATTCCCCCACAGACTTGCCTAAAGGTCACCCTATCCTAGACTGAGATTCCCTTCCCAGGTGATTGTAGACTGTGTCAAATTGATAGTAAAGACTAGCAGTCACTTCCACCCTTTAACTGTATGGGCTTTCAGGGTCCTCTGGCATAAATATACTTCACACAAACGCCCAGTTCTCTTCCCCATCCTCACAGCTTTAAGTAGATCTTCATTTTCTGTGTGTTATGCAAGTAGCCGAACTGGTATCTCAAATGTGTCTATTAAAGAAACCATTGGAGATCCTGAATCTTAGAGCTAATTATTTTTGACAGACTGTTTTGAGAAAATGATTGACTTTTGTGTGTGTAATGGGATGAAGGGTTAAGTGGATGGGGAGAAAGAGTTAGAAGTTATTTTAAGAGTATAGATCTTAAGAGAGATCACGGCTACTTGTCTTAATTGGTGCTGATGAGCAACAAAAGCTGTGGATCACTCAAAATATATTTTGGAAGTAAAATAGAATTTATTGATGTTGGGTTCAGGTAAGCATATAGAATAAATAACCACAATTTTCATAGTTGTTAAACAACATCTGACAGAGCACTGGTATTACTTGTTATCCAAATGTGGAATAGGAGGTTGCAGAAATTATAGCACATGACAGACACAGCATTTTTACAGTGGTTTGCTATTGAAACCTCACAGCTTTTTGTATCTGTTGAACTAAGCTTTATTGTTTTTCCTTCTTTGAATGTGTGAGAACTGAACTGGAAACCCTCATACTCCAAAGGCATGATGTGAGAGGAGGGGTGATAGTTAAAAAGGAAAATGCATCTAAAGAAAGGCGAGCACTCAGTAGACAATAGAAGACAGTAGACACAGTGGGACCTCTGGCATCTGACTATGGAGGACAGACAAAGGGCTTTAATCCATGTAGCCATGAGTGATGCATTATATTGTTGTGCCTAAAAGTGTTTGTGAACCCCAAAAGGCTAAGTACAGACTCTGATGCAATCACACTAGGGTTTTTATTTACCAGCTAGAGCTTGGGCCTCACCACCATCTCTGTTGCAGTAGAACGGGAGGGTGTAAACCTGAGCTCAATTTTAAGCAGGTGTTTATAGAGGCAAGAATGGAGGTATCTAGACTGGTACACATTTGATCATGGGGCCATTATGGCCTTTAACATAATTGGCTGGTGCTGGGCACCAAACCATAAACTTAACTTCTGCTTTTCTCCTGATTGGTGGTTGTTAGGAAGAGAACTATCAGAGACAGGCTTGCAACCTGGAGGTGCAGATTTGTTGGGTAGTAACCTGGAAACTGGTGCTAGGTGCTGGCTTGTTAGTTGATTCACGTTAAACCTTAGGTCAGGTTTTCTAAGATGGAGTGTGAACCTAAGATGGAGTTGTCTGGCCGTTCAATATCTCAACTGATACACTTTAAGAGATGTATGGCAAAAGCTTCTGGTTGTTTGTTTTTGTTTTTTGGAGGGAGAAAATGTAATGTTTTATGTACTACTCTTGCTTTATGTGTTTTCAAGCAGAGGTTGAATTCATTAGGATGCCAACTTTGACATAGTTCAACAGGTTTTGTTACCTTGAGCACATATAGAAAACCAAATTTGAGAAAACCTGATTTGGAAAGGAAGAGGGCATGATTCAGGGGCCCTAAGGAAATATGTGATCGGTATTATATTGGATTTTGTGGAAAACAAGGTTAGGCAAGTCCACTGTATACAGGTTGCCAATGGCCTTGGAAATAACATGGACAGGAATTCACACTAGGCATACTTTTTGTAAACTACTTTTATCCAGTGAAAGAAATTTTAGGAAATGTCATTATTGAGGTGATAAAAATATGCAGTCTCATCTATTGGAAAACTCTTTTAGTATTTTAGTGTATTTTCTAGTCTTGGGCACGGTATGGACATCTATGTCTGTCAAAATTTTATAATAATATAATTAATTATTGCAAGCATATTATATAAACATTTCATAACTTGAAGTGGTTCTGTGAGAACTTTTATCTGAAGTATCCTCTAAAAAATAAATGTTCACATCAGCATAGAAGTTCACCCTCCATCCACTGTGATGTATTTAATTTAAGCATTTCCTTCAGACACTACTGCCATCTAATTCCCATAATGGATTCTAGTATTTGACACTTGTTTATTTTACTATCACAATCCATTGCTGTTATTGTTCATAAAATCTGTAACTCAGAGAACTTTCCAGTATTAGTTACTGATTAAAAGCAAGGGCAGTTTGAAGTTATTATTTGTGCTCCCAAATAGCATATAAGGCTTGGACTCCTTCTTATTCATTCCAGAAACTACCTGGATTTCTTACTTCACTGTTTTCTGAGAATTATGAATTCATTTTAAAATATGAACAATGATATCTAATCATTAATGTATATATTTGATTTCCAGTAGACTATCAATAATTTTCATGTTGGTCTTTATTTTTCATGCAACTTAGTCCTTTGTGTTTCTCTCTCTGATCTGCCTTTATCACATGAGATGCTTTGGACCCTAAGTGCATTTGGAAAACCAAGTGCATTGACTACATGTCCATATGGACTTCTGCCCAGGTGCTGGTGACATGGGCAGTCTACTGTTTATTTCCATTCCTCATTCTCAATTTAACAGTTTCTTCCATGAGATCTAGTATTCAGAGAATGTATGGTTGTCTCCTTTTCCCTGTAATCCTAAGAGGCATTCTCTCGGTTGATGGCTTTCTCTATTTCCATAGTTCTTTATACATCATTAGTCGAAGCTCATGGGTTCTGGAAGGGCAGTGTGCAGATTATGTATTTATTGTGCTCTAATTGTAGGTCTCAATATATGCACCAGCCAAGCAGCAACAAATCTAAGTCTTAAAAATAATACTTTGCATAATTAGCTGACAGGAAGGCCTGGGCTATTACTTAAGTTCATATGTAACATTAGATCGTCAAACCTTAATTTATGCTCTGCCCTTTCCAGAATGATTGAGCTGTTTGGTGGTTTTATTTATGACTCATGCTTAGATTCATTTTGCAGGGCTGATAATGTTGAGATAATGTGAATTTATAGTTAGCTCTGACAAGAGGCTATAAAACAAACGACTGGATGTTTTCTCTGTTGCCACAGGCTCAATTTGTAACATAAAGTACTTAATAATTGTTATTAATGAACACGCTGTGGTTGGTATATAGACACAGCTGGAGATCACATCTGTTAGGAGACAAGCCTGGGGTTGAGTAAAGTGCAAACACTACAGGGAACTAACAGCTGCAAAAGGAAATGACATCACAGAGTCACAGGAAGTGCCCAGAGATGTTAGTTGCCCTTGATAGAAGATACTTAGGACAAAGAGCTTCAACTATTTGATTCTGTTTATTTTATACCACATGACTCCTGTTTCTTATTATGATCCATAGTCCTAGAGTCAAATCATTGATTTAATATTAATAATGTTTACAGCTAATATTTTAGATAAAAAGTAAATAAAAAACACACCAAATTCAGATAGCCAGTTTATGTTCTGAACTTAGCTTCCATGCTTCCTCTTGAGATACGCTTGTCTTCTGAAGTGGTTAGCTTCAAACATGTATTTTCCTACCTGTGTACACACACTTCCTTACCTCTGTCTGAGGCCATTTTTCTCCAAGTATTTAAAAATAGAAATGAACAATTTCTTCAGTTATGTATATGATCCTTTTGTCCCCATTTCCACTTTAATTCTTCCATTTAACTACCCACAGCTACTCTATTATGTTTGTCTTTTGTACCATCTGTTGATACGTGTTCCCTTGAAATACATTTTGCTCTATACTTGTATTTATGGAAATAATTGTAGCTCATTTGTCTTAGTTTTGGTTTCTATTGCTGCAGAAACCCACCATGACCAAAAAGCTAGTTGGGGAGGAAAGGGTTTATTTGGCTTACACTTCCACACTGCTGTTCATCATTGAAGGAAGTCAGGACAGGAACTCAAACAGGGCAGGAACCTGGAGGCAGCAGCTGATGCAGAAGTCATGGAGAGTTGCTGCTTAGTGGCTTGCTCCTCATAGCTGTCTGCTTTCTTATAGAACCCAGGACCCACAAATGACTCCACCCAGAATGGACTGTGCCCTCCTCGATCAATCACTAATTAAGAAAACGCTCTAAAGGGTGGCCCACAGCCTGGTCTTATGTGGTCATTTTCTCAGTTGAGCTCCCCTCCTCTCAGATGACTCTAGTTGGTGTGAAGCTGGCATAAATCTAGCCATCACAGTTATACATCTTATTTATTTCATTTACTTAGCACTTGAGAAACAGCCTTGGTGTTCTGTGGACTTCTAAGTCTTCTGGTTTGTTTGTTTGGAGAGAGGGTTTCACTATGCATCACTGGCTGGCCTGAAACTTATAGAGATCTACCTGTCTCTATCTCCTGAGTGCTGGAAGTAAAGCTGTGGGACAATGTGCTACCGCCCCTGCTTTAGTTCATCCTTCCTTAGGGCTTCCACAAACTTCACAGGTCCCCACCAAACCTGTTGTATGCGTTTTCCCAGTCAGTGATGGACACTCCAACTGCTCTGAACCATTCACCATAAATGAGACTACAAAGGATACTCTTGTGTAGGACATGTCTGGACTTACTGGAGAAATTCTTTATGCCCAACTAGTGGCTCATAAATCACATGCAGCCCTGCCTTGTATGGGTGCCCACCGGTAGCTCTCAGGACTGTGTGCACTGTTCATATGTGTGGCTTTTATTCCCATGTGTTCCCCCACAATTGAAAATACTGAGTTCTGCCTTTTAACTGAATTTACAAGGAGAAGATAATATTATTATTTTCATTTGCTTCTGTGGTGTGTAATCACATAACGGCTCTTAATTCTTGTTTGCTCCTGGGGCTTGTTCTATTTTAATTGCTTATTTATATTTTGCCCAGATTTTTCCCTCTTGGGATATCTGTCTCTTGTTGACTTAAAAGAGTTCCATGTGCACTTGTAAATTGTCATTTTAGATGTCACAAATATTTTCTTGTAACCTGCCAGTGCTGTTAACTTTAATGTATTATCCATTAATCAGGCACAGTTATTTTTGATGGTATCATATTTAACACATTATAATTTATGACTGCTTCTTTTAAAGTATTTAAAAGGATGTCTCTAGATCACAGTTACATATTCTGATATTTTTCTCTTTTTATTTTTCTATTTGTTAAGTAAAAGTTTTGGATTCTTCCTTTGTATTTGATGCTGATCAGAGTTCCATGTTTATTTATTTTCTTTCCCATAATAACATACTCGACTCCTTCTACTTTGATCTTGGGGTTATATTACTATAATTATCATGAGTCAAATTCCCATTTCAGACCAAAGCCTCACAATGGCCTAGAAGGCCACATCTCCTCATGTTTTTACCCTTGCTATTTCATTGTGATCCTCTGCGGTCTGAGACATGACCAACATGCTCCTGCAAGGTTTGTTTGTTTGTTTTTTGAACTTTAAGTGCTTAGCCTGGATCCTGCATACCCATGTGGTTCCCTCTCAGACCTCTTTTCTGTACAGTTTTCTCTGAAGCCTATTCAATGCTCCCCCCCTTCCACTTCTGATTCTCCCTATCCTGAGCTCTTCTTTTATTTATTCCTTGGGTTTATCACCTTCTAATGCTGTTGTAATTGACTTATTTCATTGGCTCAGTATGTGGTTTTTCCTCAGTGGGAGAAGAATCTTCAAAATGGGAGAAGCACCCGCCTGGTTTGTTTGTTATGCATTTAATGGCAAGTGCCCAGAAAAGTCAGTCTGAAGATATATTTTTGAGGTGCTAGAGAGATGTCTCAGAGGTTAAGAGTGATGGCTGTTCTTTCAGAGATCCTGAGTTCAATTCCCACTAACCACACAGTGTTTTATAATCATCTATAATGATGAGATCTGGTGCTCTCTGTGGCATACAGGCACAACACTGGAATATATATATATATATATATATATATATATATATATATATATATATATATATATATACAGTGATTGACCATAGTCCACAGAGAGTATTTTACTCCTTTTGATGATTAGTTTAGAAACCACAAACTGGACTTTGTAAGTCTCTGTTACACCATTTAAGTGTGAGCTGTCATCCTTCTCAGAAGCAAGTTGACTGGGTCCATTAAACACACATGAAGATAGCTTTTAAATGTATATTGCAAAGCTGATCATAGCCCTAAACTGCAGGCTATCTCCATGTCTCCTATTCCTGTGTTGTACAACTGAACTCTGGGTCAAGTGCCAGTATGAGGTGCTTTCCTGGAAAGACTAGGAGAGCTGTACAAGGAACATCATTGGGACAGGCGAAAGATCAGGCCCCTGACAGAAGCTTGGTTCTAGATCTAAAAAAGATCTTTAAAATGCTGATTAGATGAATAATAAATGAGCATTGTAATAAATTCCATTAGTTTATTAAATATTCAGAAGGAAGAAAAGGTCACACTGAAACATCTACTGTTAACATTTTGGTTGCTGCCTCTGCACACATCTCATTTCCCATTATGTGCTGCTACATATTATTTTAAAGAAGTGATCATGTTCATGTTTTTATTGTGGAGACATTTTAGGTCCTTTCTCCCTGCATTCTCTCTATCAGCACTGCACGTGGCCCCTGCAAATATCCGCATGAAGTATCCCATCCATGCATAACCTTCTCCATAAGCAAACATAACAATTGCCAAGTTTTCGTGGTGTGTGTGTGTTTACCCTTCTTGTATTTCTTTAACCATTTTAGTTGTAGTCAATGAATTCATGTTCATGTAGTACTGGGAACTAAATGTAAAGCCTTTTCTGTGAAACCCAAGCACTTCACCCTTGAGCTGTGCATGCATAAGTTATAAGTTAATTCTTTTTACATTATGTATGGAATGTTTGGGCAATTATTTCTCATATAAGTTTTTATTCATTTATTGCTTTTCCTTTTGGTCTGTTTCATTTAGACACATATTAAATTCCTAAATATTTTCCCACAGGTAATTTGGGAAATTCTTCTCAGTTTTTCTTGTTCCTTAGATTAAATATATTTATTATTTCTGTTGTTAAACTAATTAACCTTTTCTTCTTCTTTGTTTTAATATTAAAACCACCAAGTAGTGTCCTGTTATTATTTCTCCAGAAGTTGTATACCTTAATTCTAGATTTCCCATTTTGTGTTATTCATATTATCTATTTCTATATTGCAATTTCTTATCTGTTTACTTATGATGCTCATCTTTTTCTTTAAATTTTAAAAAATCTTATTACCCACTTGTAATATGTAGTTATCTTGGTTCTATTTCTGTTTACTTCTTCTTTTTCTTTTTTTATAACATCTGGTCTTGTTTACTGTCTCTTCCTATGTTTAATAAATTTTTATTAGGATTTGAATACTGACCATGCTATGGCATAATTACTCTATATTATTTTATATTTTTCTTCAGAGTAATTATGCTTGTTTAGTGTGAAGGTATTCTGTATCTGTTCCTTGTGCTGGAGTACACTTTATTCGGAGAGGTACCCTTTACTCTCAAATATAGCAATCCTAGGTATTTCTAAATTCTTCTAATATAGTATAATTCAAACTTTTAATTTAGTTTTTATTAAATGTAAATTTGATATCCCTTAAAAGGGGCAACAGTGAATTCCTCTGGTTTTGATGTATTTGTTATTTCCAATGGGCATTTTAAAATTGAGAATTACATATATGTATATACCAACCATGCTTTGGTCAAGTCCATCCTTCATTCCATGCTCTCTAACCCCTTTTATACTCCTTGTCCACTTCCCCCTTCAACTTCAAGTGTTCTCTCTCTCTCCCTTCCCCACCTCTCTCCTTTGTGAAATCCACCAGGCTACTTAGTGCTATATGTGCACGGAAATAGGACCATCCTACTGGGATATGTTTAACTTATTAGCACCCACATCTCTGAAGAAAACTTACATTTCCTCATCCAGTAACCATCAATTGCAAATAGCTTCTCAGTTAGTGGTAAGACTTCATGAACCTCCACATCCATACTGAGAATTTTATGGGCTTGATTGCATTTTGTGCAAGCAGTCACAGGCAATTTAAGTTTATCTGTACACTGGCCCTGTTATGGAAATACTGTTTCTATGCTGATGTCTAGTACCTCTAGTTCTTACTCTTTCTGTCTGCTCTTCTATGATAATCTCCGAGCCTTGGGGTAGGGAGGGTGTTGTTGAATGTAATTTATACTTCCCATTTAGAGCTGAACATTCCATGATGTCTTATTTGCTGTATCCACATGCAGCGAGTTGTGAATTTCTGTATTAATCATCATCTACTGCAAAAAATAGCTTCTCTCTCATGAGGCCTGAGAGTTGCATTAATCTATGGGTATAAAATAAGATCTTAGGAGACAGTTTAATACTATGTCCATGTGGTAGAGTAATTGTGTACTAGGTTCTCTACAGCTATGATAAGCAGACTACTGTCATTTTCCTTGCTTTCCCTCCAGAGCTTGATGGTAAATTCCCATTCCTAAAGATACCACGTTCTTGAGTCATAGGACACAATGAAGTCAAGCTGGTCTGATTGGGAAGCTACATCCCTATGGCTAGCTTGGTTTTTTCTTATACTGGAAGATTCTGTTTATGTTACAGGGGAGGAAAAGTATTTAACAATCATCCCATCTACGAACCACGTGAGATATAATAATGAGTAGTCCAGTAGGGCAATAGTGACACAAAATGTTAGAAGTAACCAACCATTTTCTGATTGGACTTGAATACCACTTCTGCTGAATTGCTCAATGCTTCTTCAAGAATGTGAAGTTCATGAGTCAGCCAAGGATTCACGCACAAGTTTGGGGATTTCTTTCACTTTCTCCATTTCTACTTCTATTTTAAATTTGCACCTTCTTTAGAAATCTTTGATTCCCACTTGGGTGCTTCAAGTTGAAAAGACTGTGATTCTCTGCTTGGATTCTAGATGATGCATGCAGGTGACCTCAGTATATGTACAGGAAAGTAGAGCCATAATGGCAAATGTATATGTTAACCTGGCTGCCTGGCTATACTGCCCAACAATTCAATCAAATACATTAGTAAGGTTTGCTGTGGGAGGAGTATGTAAATGTGGTTAGTATCTATAGTCAATTCTACTTAATCTTATGTATGAGAATATTCTCTGTACTATTGGTAAGCCTCATTTGATCAGATCAAAAGTCTCAGAACAGAGGTTTCCATGAACAGGAAGTTCTGACTCAAGAAAAACATTAACTCCTGACTAGGGGTTTTCAGGCCTCTAAAATCCTACAGTTATGTGGCTCATAAATGTCTGCTTTTGTATCTCTTTATGCCATAAATTATATATATATATATATATATATATATATATATATATATATATATATATATATAACACACACACATATATCTAGACTATATAGTTGAACTACATGGTACTTTGTGAGGGGTAACATTATGTTTTAATTTTAAATTACTGTACTTATGAGATCTATAAAACAAAAATGCTTGTAACCTGTATGTAAGTTCCACTTGCCCAAGGACAGATAACTTCCTAGAATGCTGAAGGCTATTATTCAAAAAGCCATGGGCTTTTACTTCTGTAAACACACTTGGTTGCCCCGAGTACACAGAATATGCTGGATTACACATAGGCAGGAAATATCTCAGCAGGAAGTATGTTAGGATGTTTGCTTGCCTCTGATTGGACGAATATGGTTAGAATGTAGCCTTGTGGGTCTTTCCTTTATAACCTTCTAGCTAATGTAATTTAGTGCTATTCTCTGGAAATGCTGGGTATGGACCTGGCCAGCACACATCATCCTGGCCAGCATTTAATAAAGCTTGCTTCAAATTTGATTCAAAAATTAACATTGGAGACCCCAGTGAAATCAGACCATCCACCCAAATTCTAAAACTGGACCTTTATGTCATGGCTCTGAGGCTAAAGGGCTACCTCAGGAGGTGCTCACCTTGAGAATTTCTAAGGCTCTGAGGCATACTTTTGGTTTTGTGGATTGTCAGAGTGAACTGCCATGCTTTAAAAGCAGCACATATTTTGTAAGTCATAGTAATTTTCTGTGATATCTGTGTCTGTTGTGGTCCTGATTTGGGATGCAGAGGAGTTCAATGGGACCCAATAGTCATCCATCCAGGGCAAAAAACCAAGACCTTGCATGGCCTACCTGTGGTTCTCGGTCCTGTGTCTTGTTTGTCTTGTCTTTGTTTTGTTGTAAACATGGAAGCCAAGATGGAAATGAATGGGTCAGAGTTAACTGAATGTATAAATCATGATGCATACCACATGTTTTGTTTCTGACTAGTTTCCTCTGCATATGTAAACTTTATATGTTCCTGGTTTATTGCTTGTGTGTTTTGTTTTGTTTTGTTTTGTTTTGTTTTGTTTTGTTTTGTTTTGTTTTTTCCTTTCTGTCTCTGATACCACTAACACTATTTGCTATGGCTGCTTTGATGTCCAGAGCTCAGAATTTCTCATCTTTGAGCCTTCTGGCCACTAGATTCAGTTTATCATGGATTAAAAAGTCTTTTGAGTGTAGATAATCTTAAAGTTGTTTTATATTGTTCAACTTTATTGAAAAAGGCTCTGGAGCTGGTTATGGCTCTCCCACCTCTAGACCCAAGCATGCTTATTTGCCAACCAAATGTTCTGTGTTGGGCGGGCCACCTGGTTTAGTGGCAGGGAAAAGGGAGCAAAGCAGCACAGATTAAAAAAAAAATTGGACTATTGGTTTAACCTAACTGCCTAAAACTTTTGCTAAGATGTAGACTTTATTTCAAGATTTGTAAGACTATTATGCGAACTTCCTGTACCTCAAGATTTGTAAATTTATTGGATATGGTTAAAAATTTGTAAAAAGTTAAAACTTGTGATACAGGGAGTTGATAATTAAAAATGAATACATAGGGAATTTTAAAGGAACCATGTGGCATGACACAATCGGAATATAAACAACATGTGGCTTGCTTCTGTCTTAGGTGCTGTTCCCCACTGGGATGAGGGTAGCCATCTTTGCTAGTGTTGGAGAGGATGGTACAGTGTGAGTTTACCGCCATCATGACTTCAGGAGATTACCTGGTATACATCACAAGAGGAGGCAACAACAGATCTCCAAGATATTTTGAATTAGGATGGATTTTTTTGTATGATAATTTTGTCCTAAACACATAGTCATAAAAGCAGGATTTATAAAAGATCGGATTTAAAAAACAATGCTTATTTAATATAGTATTGAAGCCACACCTTCATGTATTCATATGCAAGAATGTACCTTGTGCAGGTAGTTGAACTTTGTAACATAAGAGTCACCCAGGTGGTATTGGTTTTAAAGATATGAAGGAGTCATGGAGAATAGCTGAGATAGCTCAGGGCATTTGAAAAATTCCACCAGACCCCAGTGCATAAAGACCCATCCCTTCCTGGAAGAGAGAGGAGGTCAGTGGAGCACATAGGTACCCCTCCCTTCCTGGAGTACATTCCTCAGGAAAACCGCAGGGCTGACTGACCATTGGCCACCTACAGAAAAGGGAAGTCCCTGCCAGCCTCATGCCTTAAGAACTAATCAGTTTAAAAGTCACACTGTTCTGCCAATCACATTGTGCCTAGCAACTGTTGCTCTATTCTATCCCTGAAAACTGTATAAAAACTGGCTTACGAGCTGCCTAACATCACCTCTTCTCTTTCAGGTGCAGGACGACTCCAGTGCACTGAAACAATAAATTCCTCTTGCTTTTGTAACAATCCCTGGCTCCATGTAGCTCACTCAGAGGGTCCCAGATAGCTAAGGCTCATCAGAGTCTTACAGAGACTTGGCACTGCATGGCAGGTCTGGAGTTCCTAAGGAGAGTCCAGGAGAGGGAGTCCAACAGTTTTGGAGATACTGATGCCGTGATGGCCACCATGCAGCAGCCACAATGAAATAGAAACAGCTGGAACCTAGAAAATAGGCTGTATGTGCTGCTGAAGGCAGAGCCAGCTAGGTGATCTGAGCTCCTGAAGAAAATCAGACAATCATGTGTGAACCCCAGATATTAAGCACTGAACTGTTTACACTGGTGGATTTTGATTTTGCCTTGTCCAGAAGAAAGAGCTGTGCCCAGTTTCTTCCCTTCTTCCCTCTTAAAGTATATATATATATATATATATATATATATATATATATATATATATATATGCTTAATTTATTTTTTGATATTGTAGGAGCCCACAGTTAAGAGATTTTAAACATGTTTAAAAGAAAAAAATTAGACTTAAAATATTTTAAATCTGGGTTTTTTTCTTTAAATTTATAAGGGGTTCTGTTGTTGTGAAGAGACACCATGTCCACAGAAACTCTTATAAAAAAAGTTTAATTGGGGGTGACTTAGAATTCAGATGTTTATTCTACATCATTGTGGCAGGAAACAGGAGGCATGCAGACAGGCATGGTACTTAAGAAGTAACTTAGTATTTTAATGATGGATTGTCAGGAAACAGGAATAGACTGTGCCATGGGGCATGCCTTGAGCATCTGAGACCTCCAACCTTGCCCTCAGTGTCACACCTACTCCAACAAGGCCACACCTCCAAACAGTGCCATTTTCTATGGGTCATTTCTATTCAAACCATTACAAAGGCTATGGGACACTAGGTTTATAAAATGTTGAGGTTTGTATATTATGATGTATTTATTCATATGATATCCTTTAAAAGTAAGTAAGTAAGTAAGTAAATAAATAAATAAATGGCTAAATAGGGGCACAGCTATGAACATTGGCACTAAAGACTGAAAACTGGTATATTCCAATCTTATAAAGCAGTAAGATCATCACCTATGCTGTCTGACATAGAATGTCAATCCTAATTGCAGGTTTATTCATCTTAACAATTACTTACTTAAAAATGTGTGTCTAGCTTCCTTGTCTTTGCTAATTAAGCTTTAGCTATTTTGATAAACTGAGTCATACAAGAATGTGATATTCTGTAATGGTATACTATGTATCAGGGATAAAAATATAAATCCTAATCTTATAAAAAGTTATGAACATTGTAAACTGTTAAATATTTTTAAGACATTCAAATCACCTTATACATGATCAAGTTCTTTAATGTGTTCAGAACTGTGGTTATAGTCATGGTAAGTACTAATGTAATTAATTATATGAATAAGCTTTATTTAGCCTCCTCTTTATATTTTCTACATTAAACCTAAGGCAAATATAGAAAAACAAGCAATATTTATTTAAAATGAGGTGTAGTTAATAGATGGCCCTCAAACCTCTTCAGAGATCTGCTGATTATGACTTTAAAATGTTTAATGAAAAAAGATTTAAGTGTAACTTTTTACTATTCCTTTATTTAAAGGAACATGATTTGCAATGACTTCTCTCAGTTATCAACCACTTATACATAATTGTAAATAATTATATTTTTAAAAAAATTAAGGTCTATATTAGTTGTAACATTCTAAAAGTAATTTAAGGTATATAAATACAAGTTGTGAACATCTGAGGATATGAAAGCTTAGTTAGTTGTGAGGGTCTAAGAAATTAAGTTAAAGTTTATAAAACATAAAAAATGTTTTTGATTCCTTTCTCCTATGCTACTGTTACACTAACATTTCAAAAGTTCAGAGTTTTAACATTGATCAGTAGAGTTTTGATAAGCTGATAAAGCATTGACTACTATTATCAGTCACAAGCTCAAGATTTTAAACTTCCTTTGGTTGTCTAGGGAATAGACATAAAAGTGCTTCTCATCATGTTAAAACATCTCTGTCTAATTTACATCTGGACAAAGAAAAGACTGTGTGTGCTTTTTAGCCCAAAGCCATAGCTTTTGCTATGACTCAAAGGTGTGCATCTACTCTAGGTATTTACAGATAACAGTTAGCTGACTTTTCTACAATGTGGATTTCACGAAATATTACAAATAGTGCTAATGCTAATATACCTAAAATTTTTATCTCTTTTTTATAAGCTTAAAAATTTACATAAGATTCATGGAGTAAAGGGAGTCATAGGAATTGGATCTACCTTTTACAGGTTAATGGACTCCACATAAGTGATCCTGCCAATCAATAGCACAAGTGTCTCCACCTACCTATTTCTGAGGGTGGGATCTTGAGTCTCCAGTCTTGAGATTCCTTCCCTCCCTTAACTCCTAGAACCATGGGACTGGAAGTTCCACGTGTAAGATTTTTCTTTAAGTTTCTTAACTTTAACTTTTGTCTGGAGTCTATATTTGTCCTATCAGATGTTCACGGAGCTGAGAGATAACAATCCAAAAATCAGCTGTGGATTACAACTGCTCCAAACAGCTCTGAGCCCTGAACTTGCTGATGTGACCTTGTCTAGCTGAGGTGACTGCTCCATGGACAGCAAACCAGATTCTTCTGATGAATGTCCACTCAGGAATCCCCTCCTGGCCTTTGACTAACACTCCAGCCTTCCTGGCCTCTGAGCATGACATACTAAATTTCAGCAGGAAGTAGTTACAGAAGTGAATAGACCACCCCTTATCCTCAACAAAAGGTTGACTTGTTAGGTCAAAAGGAAACTTTCTGGCAAAAGGTACAAAATGGTTATTTATATATTTGCTTATTGGCATACCAGGAAAGGTACCCATTAAAACCAAGTAAACCTAGCCAGATCCATCAACAGGTAGATTCATTAGCTAAAATATTTCTACAGTATTATAGGGCACTTAAACTGATTTATGTAAAATGAGGTGGTTATTGTGTGCTTTTAAAAGAAAATTGTTGTTTCTATGCAAACCACTTCTAATCAGTAGAGATAAATTGGACATACTCTGGGGAAAACAAAACAAAGCCATAAAGCAGCAAAGAAACAAAATTTAAAAAAAGGAGGGCCTGAGATGAAGTAAGTGACTGGTCCCCATTTTCTTTTTTTTTCTTTTTCAATTTTTATTAGATATTTTCTTCATTTACATTTCAAATGTTATCCTGAAAGTCCCCTAAACCCTCCCCCATCCCCCACCCTGCTCCCCTACCCACCCACTACCACAACTTGGCCCTGGTGTTCCCCTGTATTAGGCATATAAAGTTTGCATGACCAAGGGGCCTCTCTTTCCAATGATGGCCAACTAGGCCATCTTCTGCTATATATGCAGCTAGAGACATGAGCTCTGGCAGTACTAGTTAGTTCATATTGTTCTTCCACCTATAAGGTTGAAGACCCCTTCAGCTCTGTGGGTACTTTCTCTAGCTACTCCCTTGGCAACCCTGTGTTCCATCTAATAGCTGACTGTGAACATCCACTTCTGTGTTTGCCAGGCTCTGGTATAGCCTCACACGAGACAGCTATATCAGGGCCCTTTCAGCAATATCTTGCTGGCATATACAATAGTGTCTGCATTAGGTGGCTGATTATGGGATGGATCCCCGGCTGCAGCAGTCACTGGTTGGTCCATCCTTTTGTTTCAGCTCCACACTTGATCTCTGTAACTCCTTCAATGTGTGCTTTGTTCCTAATTCTAAGAGGGGGCAAAGTGTCCACACTTTGATCTTCATTCTTCTTGAGTTTTATGTGTTTAGCAAATTGTATCTTGGGTAATCTAGGTTTCTGGGCTAATATCAACTTATCAGTGAGTACATGTTATGTAGGTTCTTTTGTGATTGGGTTACCTCACTCAGGATGATGCCCTTCAGATCCATCCATTTGCCTAGGAATTTCATGAATTCATTGTTTTTAATAGCTGAGTAGTACTCCATTGTGTAAATGTACCATAATTTCTGTATCCATTCTTCTGTTGAGGGACACCTGGGTTCTTTCCAGCTTTTGGCTATTATAAATAAGGCTGCTATGAACATAGTGGAGCACGTGTCCTTATTACCAGTTGGAACATCTTCTGGATATATGCCCAGGAGAGGTATTGCAGGATCCTCTGGTAGTACTATGTCCAATTTTCTGAGGAACCGCCAGACTGATTTCCAGAGTGGCTGTACAAGCTTGCAGTCCCACCAACAATGGAGTAGTGTTCCTCTTTCTCCACATCCACGCCAGCATCTGCTGTCACCTGAATTTTTAATCTTAGCCATTCTGACTGATGTGAGGTAGAATCTCAGGGTTGTTTTGATTTGCATTTCCCTGGTGATTAAGGGTGTTGAACATTTTTTCTGGTGCTTCTCAGCCATTCAGTATTCCTCAGTTGAGAATTCTTTGTTTAGCTCAGTGCCCCATTTTTAAATGGGGTTATTTGATTTTCTAGTGTCCACCTTCTTGAGTTCTTTGTATATATTGGATATTAGTCCCCTATCTGATTTAGGATTGGTAAAGATCCTTTCCCAATCTGTTGGTGGTCTTTTTGTCTTATTGACAATATCTTTTGCCTTACAGAAGCTTTGCAACTTTATGAGGTCCCATTTGTCAATTCTTGATCTTACAGCACAAGCCATTGCTGTTCTATTCAGGAATTTTCCCCCAGTGCCCATATCTTAGAGGCTTTTCCCCACTTTCTCCTCTATAAGTTTCAGGTTTTATGTGGAGTTCCTTAAACCATTTAGACTTGACCTTAGTACAAGGAGATAAGATCAATTCCCATTCTTCTACATAACCGCCAGTTGGGCCAACACCATTTGTTGAAAATGCTGTCTTTTTTCCACTGGATGGTTTTAGCTCCCTTGTTGAAGATCAGGTGACTATAAGTGTGTGGATTCATTTCTGGGTCTTCAATCCTATTCCATTGATCTACCTGTCTGTCGCTGTACCAGTACCATGCAATTTTTATTACTATTGCTCTGTAGAACAGCTTGAGGTCAGGCATGGTGATTCCACCAGAGGTTCTTTTATTGTTGAGAAGAGTTTTTGCTATCCTAGGTTTTTTGTTATTCAGATGATAGTATATATAAGTGACCCTAAAACCTCCACCAGAGAACTCCTAAACCTGATAAACAGCTTCACTGAAGTAGCTGGATATAAAATTAACTCAAACAAATCAATGGCCTTTCTCTACACAAAGGATAAATGAGAAAGGGCTGAGAATAGAATATCTTGGTGTGACTCTAACTAAGGAAGTGAAAGATCTATATGATAAGAGCTTCAAATCACTGAAGAAAGAAATTGAAGATCTCAGAAGATGGAAAGATCTCCCATGCTCTTGGATTGGCAGGATCAATATAGTAAAAATGGCTATATTGCCTAAAGCAATCTATAGATTCAATGCAATCCCCATCAAAAACCCCATTTTCATTACAGTTAGTAACTCTGATGTCAGCCTTCACAGGGACTTTGGCCTTTCTTTTTAGGCCAATTACTGTTGGCCGTTACATCATTCATACCTTAACCAGATACTCAAATTTCTGTCTGGGTGCCCTTAAGCTGATGGTTATTAGGTTTCAACATAAACAGATACCTACCACAGAGTCAAGAATTTAACTCAGTATACAACTCACAGGCAAATGTAAGGGATGATGTATGTTTTAAGTTTAAATTACTGTATTTACAGGATCTATAAAACAAAAATGCCTCTAACCTGAAAGCACTACTTTTCCAAGGACAGATAATTTTCTGGAATGCTGGGGACTTGTAAGATAACAAATCACTGTGTTTGTTTCTGTAAACATGCTTGCTTGCTCCAACTGCACAATCTGTATTTGATCACACGTAGGTGGGAGGTACACAGGCAGGCAGTACATTAGATTGTATGCTTGCCCTCATTGGATGAAAGCAGGAAGTACACAGCCTTCTGAGTTTTGCCTTCATAAGCCCCTTCTGAATATAAATATTCAGAACCATACTATGTGAATCCTTGGTTTGGACCTGGCCAGCATCCATCATCTTAACCAGTATTTAATAATGCTTGCTTCAAGTTTGGCTCAAAAACTATGGTGGTAGTCTTGTCCAGTGGGATTAACAAGTTAAACAGAGACAAGCTATTAAGGTATTTGAAAACATGCTTAGGCTAATAATACACTGCTTAGATGTCTAAGTTGGCCATTTATAAAATACAATATGCTACTTGTCAGTATTTGCTATTATTTTTATTAGGACTTTTAACATTGGTGTTCAAGTGAAAATTTATAACTGTGGGGGTCTGTGATTCACCGAAGAATGATACTCCAGACTCAAATAGTGTGCATAAGCAAACAGCATTTTATTCTGCAGAAGTCCAGCATGTAGGGGTCTACCATTTATTAAGATTGATGCCCAGGTGAGTTTGCATGCCCGATTTAAAGCAGATTAGGGGAATTTCAAGGAGGAGGTAGATGATCTTTTTGTAGTTGGTTAACTCAATCTCTAGGGCTTTGGGGGTCTTTGAGATTGGCTAGGGCTCTGGGACATTCCAGAACTGTTGCAGGGGACAGGAAGGGATGGAAACTGTTGACTTAGTGTTCTGGCCTAAAGTCAGGTGATGGGGCATCTTATGATGGTGGAGCAGCTTCTGACTGGCTGCCCATGGCCTGTGATTATTTTTTTTCCCATTAACTGACTTGTCTGGACTTGCCCAGTTCTTGGAAACAGAAATTTAGGCCTAGTCTCCTGAACTGCCAGTGTGAAGCCTGCCACAGAGTCAGCCTATCTTAGTTCTCTCATAACCTTTCCTTCTTATCTCAAACCTTTTAAGTTTTTAGAATAAAGTGTGTACCAATAAACTGTCACTAATAAATTGATGTTTTTTTCTTTTTTTAAAAAAATCTCTGGATATGTTTGTTTCTGTTTTATTTCTTTCAATAGAATTTAGGTGGAACTTTCCTATAAGTATATCTGGATTAGGTATTTCTTTGACCAATGATTGACTACAGTTTCAATTTTTAAAACAGTTACCATTTGTGTTTCTGTTGAATTAACTTTTTCTCCAGAGATGTGAACAAATGCTTATTTACCCTAAGTAGAATAAGGAGTTACAAACAGGATCACAGGTGACCCCAAACAGTCACATACATGGAAAGTGCCACCTCAGTGTGGACGGTGACTTCCACACTGCTGCACAGATGTAATCCCTTGAGTTAACTTTCTACCTTCTTTATTCTCTTCAGTCTTTCCCTAAACACGTGCTTCTGGAGTATAATTGTATGCATCTGGGAGATGGGAATCAGCAAGAAGTGAGCATTGAGATCTCAGAGGAAGGTCTAATGCCTGTCCCCACCCCTTTCTGTGAAGCCAACCTTTAGAGGATCTTACAGGCAATCAGAGCCATTCTAATTGAGACAGTAATGATTGTCAGGCTTGGAGCACAGGATCCTGCAACAATTTCTCTCATTTTCAGTGCTAACGATTCTTAAACATATTCTTTATAATTTAGTGGCATGAATGTTGTCATAGCACTTATTTATAGACATTCTAATGTCTGTTATATTTCTTTCTAGGCACTTAATACATAAATATGTGATGTTTCATCTTCGTGGTCAGGTTGATAGGATCTAAAATCAGTGTGGAAATATACCACTGGTTAGGTTATATCTATGATAATGTTTCTAAAGAGGGTTAGCAGAGCACAGAAAACCTACCATAAATACAGTGGCATAGTTCCATGGGATGGGGACCCAGACTGAGTCAAAAGGAGAGAGTGAACTGAGTATGAGCCTGCATTGTGTCTGCTTCCTGACTGGATGCAATATGGTCAGCTGTCTCATACCTCTCCTGCCCTCTGGACATTTTTGAAACTTTGGATGAGAAAAGTCCTTGAATACTGTAAGGAGAGTTTAGTGTGCCATCCTGTTAGAAGATTAGGAAACCAGAATTCTGAGAAAAATGCAAACGGTGAAGTCTGTTTCACAAGGTCTTAGAGATGTCATGGACTCTATCAGACCTGTGTGAGAGACAATTATGTTATAATCTGGTAAAGAGTATGGCTACATTCTGCTCGTGTCCTGAGAACTTGAATGAGGATGGATTTAAAAGATAACGGACTAATCATTTTGTCAGAAGACATTTCAAGACGGAGCGTTCAGATTGTGCAAAGGCTACTGCTCACTGCTTGTATCTAGGTCTACAGAGAGAACAAAAGCTAAGCAGAAAGATGTATAAAAAGTCACATGTTGTAGGGGAAAAGAATGAGTTTGAAGTCCTACAGGAAAAGGCTTAGAAAGCAACTGTAATTGTTAAAGAGATTAGCTACACCAAAGAGAAACTTCTTGCTCTGAATTGGAACAATAGGAACTATTCCCTGAGCCCAAGATCTCATTCATCAAAGGCTCCAGCTTGTGAAAATGCAAATTTATTGGAGAGAGTGTAACCAGACCATGGAGAGGAAGTGGTTCCCTGCTCAAATCCAACCACTTAGGGGAAAGTGCTTCTCCAGCACCAACACTTGTGGGTAGTGGGAGTGAGTGTCTGTGTGGATGAGTGGATGCGTGGTGGCGGTGATACAGTGCAGTCCACATGGACCACACTACATCTTTAGCTGGCAGTAGAATCTGGCAGTCTTTTCATGAGGTACTGGCTTGACAGTGCTACAACAAAACTTGTTCCAACGTTTCAGTGTGTGGCTGGTCACAGCCCCTGTGACTGTCAATCCAGCAGATGTGAGAAGAAACACTAACCACCCAAATCATCATGGCCAAGTTAAAGCATGCACTCTCTCTCTCTCTCTCTAAAGGTGGGCTTCAAGAGTTCAGCACTGGACATGGGGCAGATAAGATTCTTATAGCTCAAAGGTAGGGAGTTTCCAAATATGGAATTTGGTAGGAAAATAAGCAGAGATACAGATGCTGAACATAAGCAGAATACATTGGTCATACCATGAAACACAGCGTGGCTGTGAGGTAGTCATAGCAACCTCCTGAAACTGTATGGCCTGGATGCCATACAGGCCATACAGATTCATTTGTAGTCAATGAAAGGCATGGATTATCCTTTAACAAACAGATTTAATCATAAGCAGAAATGAATCTAGCTTGGCTTTGTTATAAGATGGCTTTTAAGCCCAAGATGGAGACAAGCTGTTTTATTCCAAGGTTACTCTGAGAGCCCATTTATTTGGCTCTGCAGGTGAAATCTAAGTTGAAATGGAGACTCCAGGATATTGGAGCTATCGGGACTGTAGGGTATTGATTGAGGAAATCTGAAGGCAATCAGTGGAGCTGGTTTAAGAGAGAAGATACATGTACTGCAGAGAGTAGACCTGGGTTTGTGGGACTACACATGCCCTTTAGATCCAAGATGATTCTTTCATGAACCAAGGAGGGCAGGCATAGAGTTAAGAGTTCTCTCTCTGATTTTAGCCTTGTGTTGGTCCTATCATTTCCAGCTGTGTCCTCCTCACTTCATTTTGATCAGGGAATACTCTGTAATATTCTATATTAGGATATTGCAACTTGTGGTTCATTTTATAGGTGCTCACAGTCAAGAGATTGCCTTGAGTCTCAAAAGGAGATTTTGTTTCTCAACAGTGTTGGGATTGTTAAAGACTATGAGGCCTTTTAGAGATGAACTAAAGGTATTTTGCATTATGAGAAGAAGATGGAACGTTAGAGCCTTGGTTCTTAGTCTGTGCAATCCCTTTAGCAAACATCTATCTCTAAAGAAATTTACAATATGATTCATTACAGTAGCAAAATTGTAGTTAAGCAGTAGCTACAAAAAGACTTTATGGTTGGGGCTTACCACAATGTGAGGAGCTGTATTAAAGGGTTGCAGCATTACAATAGCTAAGAACCATTGCTCTAGATGACAGAATTTAAACGGATGTGTTTGAGGAACAAGTTGACAAAGGCGGAGTTGTGGTGGTTGATTTTCACTGTTAACTTGATGGGATTTAGAACATATCTTTGGGTGTTTCTATCAGGATGTTTCTAGAAGCGTTTAAGAGACCAGGGAAATTCTTCCCAAAATATAGGCAGCACCATCCCCCAGACTGGATAGACCTAGCAGAAAGGACAAAGGGAGTTGGGTACCAGTGTTCATTTCTGATTCACAAGTACAGATACCTGCTTGTCTGCTCCACCAGTTGGTCTCTATCTCCTGATGAACACACACACCAGCTTTGTCCACAATTCTGCTTCTGGCACTACTTTGTTATATCTAAGAGAGAGTGAATGGATACAGATACTTGCCATTTCTTAAATTTAATTTTATTGCTTTTGGTGATGGTCATAGAGTTGAGATTCTCTCTCTGTCTCTCTTTGTCTCTCTGTCCCCCCACTCCCTTCTTCATTCCCTTCCGTTCTCTTTCCCTCCCTCTTGCTGTGAGTTTAATTGTGTTGGTCTCTCTAGGGGCACTTGATCCACACTGTTAATCTTCATTTCGTTTTGCTTCCTATTTCATTAGCTATTGATTTTTATTATGCCCTTATTCCAATTTAGTTTGTATTTAGTCTGATGTTTTTTAATTTGTTAAGATGCATCCTTATTTTTAAATTTTTGTCTTTATTTCTACCACCAGGACTTAGGGCCACACATGTATTCCAAGTACTACCTTTGCTGTATATCACACATTTAACTTGAAGTACTTTTATTTGTTTTAGTTAAGCACTTTTAAGCTTCCATTAAAATCTTGTCTCTTGATCTTTGAGTTATTTAGAAGTGTTTTATTTTGCAATCTCAATTGTTTTCTTTTGCTTCTTGATTTCCACGAGTACCTTCTTTTGACTTAAAAAGAAGTGTTTATTTATTTTTTCTTATTGCTACCAATTTCCTGAAGTTTGTTGAGTCTTATTTAATGGCTTAGTACACTGAGAATTTTAGTAAATGCTCCATGTGAATTTAAAAAATTCTAGTGTAATTGTTGTTTTGTGTTGTAATGTTTTGTGGATAACCAGTATCAATGCATTGCCTTCTCCACAAGAGTTTTGGTAGCTTTAAGATATTGATCCAAAAGTTTGCAGGTGATTCTGGAATTGTTTATTTTATTAATCAGGATGTCTGAAGAATGATATTTCTATCCACAAGCAAATGTGTTGAAAAACCTCAAATTTAGACAGAATTAGCCATCTACTCTTAGAGCATAATGTGCTGAGGTGGCTTTCTATGCAGTGAATGCTATAATCAAATGTCTTTTATACACATTTATCAGATTACATGGCTACTGCAAGAAGCCTGGTTCTACAAGAAAGAGAACAGGGAAATCCTGGTAACTTACACTACAAGTTTTCTTTCTATGATGAAAAACTATTTACTCCCCTGGGGAAGTGTGTCAAGTTTGGAAGAAGACCCTTAGTGTCACCCCAATGGCCACCACACCAAAGAAAAGCTTTGTGTCTTCTATATATTCATTAAATGATGCTTGTTCATCACAGTGACCGAGTTTTTATAAACCTCACTTCATGCTAGCTATGTCGAATATATAAAATGCATCTATAATATTTTAAAAATGTAGATATACAGAGCACCATATTATCCAAAAGTGTTCACTTTTTACTTACAGATTTTTCTTTATGAAATACATGCTTTTTCTTCAGAGATAATAGCTTTCCTTGTATTTTCCTAACTTACCTGCTCTAATAATTTCACTTTTCAGTCCTCTTTATTAACAGTACTTTACACTGGGTGCAGCTTTACCTCGCCTCATGGTTTTTGCTTTTGTTTGTTTTTCTTTCCCCCTACTTTATTTTGATCTGAAGAATCTTTAAGGGGAGAAATAAGGTTGCCATAGACATAGGGTGATTTCTAAGACAAGAGGACCGCCGTAGTGACAGCAAGCAGAGAATTAGAGTGAGGGGCTCATGTCTTTCCACTAATAGGGTGACCATAGAGGAAGCAGTAGGGTCTGGACTGGCTGCATAGATATCGCAGTGGTGTGTTGTTTCTTCCTCCCTAGTTTACTAGACTGCACTCTCCTTGTGCAGCCCTTGGTAGTTCAGTTCCTTATCCTTGCATGATAGCACACTTCTGTCTGCCCCTCACAAGTCTTTGTCCACCCTCTGGGTTCAGCAGCACCACATAAGATGAGGCTCCTGTGAAGGAGGTTAGTGCATGGGACTATGATTTGATTAAGTAACGTTTTCCCCCTTTATTAGCCTGTCACTAGGAATGATGGCTCTATTTGTTGGTTAATGACAAAAGGTGATGAATGATAGAGGTGATTCTAACTCTCTCTGTTCCTAAGAGAGGAAAAATGGCAATTTTGATAAGACAGAGAGTGGCAGGGTCCACAGGATTCCGTGCAATGTCTTCTGGTGAAGTGGACTCAACCCTGAGTTACATTTTACACCTGTTGTGCCAACTAAAGAAGTATGAACTAGCCTCAAGGAGGCAAATAAGTTTAAACATATTTTAAATAACATAATACTTTTTCTGTTAATTCATGCTAAAGTCAATAAAACCCCAAAATACTCTAAGTCAGGCAGAAGACCCTCAAAGTCATGGAGGCATATGTTCGGTGGGTAGCAAGGTGTTTGTTTTAGGGGAAGGAGCAGAGTAAGAACTCCCTAGCTTTCTCTCTGTGTTTCCTCTATTCTAGGCTTATTGCCGTGGGACATGACATTGGAGAAATAGACACAGAAGAAAAAAAAACTTAAACAAAATATTTCTCTTTCTAGCAAAAGATCAAGAGAAGGGAGTTTATAAAGGTGGAAAAACTTTAGATAACAACTGCTCAATTCCAGCCAAATAGGAAGAAAAGGCTGTGGTAAGGCTGCCATGTGACACTGAAGAGAGGTACCCTAGCACTCTGTGGTATGGGCTGGGCAGTCCAGGATGGGTGTCTAGGAGGCAGCACAGAGTTTTTCATGTGATAAAGCTGAAGACATCCATCCTCAGCAGGTACCATTCTGAGTGCAAGTATCTTTCAATGAAAGGATGTGAACTCATTCTGAGGTGAAGGGAAAACCAAGACAATTTGGTCTAAATAGATGTGTTTTCCTGTTTTAGTTTTTTGCAATATAATATCTAAAGAGAAAAAATAATGATATAAGAAGCATCTTTGGGCATCAAGGAGAAAAAAGCAACTCTACTGGTTTCCTTTAGAACTTTCAAAATTCTATTTCATAACTTAGACATAAATCATAATAGTACTGATGTTATTCAAGCATCCAGAGGAGAAGTATTAAAGATATTATCAATAAGAGAGGGCCTAGGAATATAAAAAGTGTGAAGTGTTTTGTATTTACTCAAACTGGAAAATGGTGAGCAGATTTTGAACAGTTACATAAAAATGATGTATTTACAAAACTTCTAGGATATCCGCACAAAGAGATCCAGTTAAATAAAAGGGAGACTCTAGACAGTGTGTAAGAAACAAGAGGAAGAAGAAAAAAATGGAAAAACTGAAATTAGAGACCCAACAGGAAACAAAAATTAAAAGGAGACTTATCCTTAACACCTCAATAATTTCATTAAATTTAAATGGCCTAAGTAAACAATTTTTTAAAACTCAGGGATTGGCAGACTGGATTTAAAAAATATGACTCAATTTTCTGCTGTCTGTAATAAATACTATGTGCAATACTAAATAAATATATGCTAACTGCAAGTTGAAAGTCAATTGATAGGAATAGATAAATTACACAAACATCAATCAAAGTAGGCAGAAGTAGCTACAGTGTTATTAGTTAGAGGAGACTTTGGGTTGTAAAAACCATGAGACATTATATAATAACTACCCAAATATATTCAAGAGATGACAT